>AUXN01000114.1:0-20697 GCA_000482125.1 Strigomonas galati
GCAGGCAATAGACCCTGCCATCTTCACCTCCCCGGACCGTCCGGGCACACCAGTGCCGTTTCCTGCGCATGGCACGGCGCCTTCGCCGCCACCCGATCCGCTCTTCTTCACCATGACCAGCCAGTCCCCAGATTATGACCTCTGCAACTTCCAAAAATTCGGTTGACGAGGCCCCGTCTGTAGACGGCGGTAAATCGGCAGAAGCGGCTGAAGTGCAAGCAGCGTTCCGCGGAACACCTCTCAGCAAAAATGAAGAGTCGCCTCTGCACTTTGTTCAATATGTTCATCGTGATTTGTAAGAAGAATTTAAAAAAACTCCTCATAGTTATACATCTGCAAAATATATATATATACAAACATACAGATTCACATATAGGATGTCAATGGCCTATTAGACGATCTCCTATTTTTTTTTTTAACTTTTATGCATGGTCTGTTATCTTGTACACTGTCTCTTTGCTCCTCTTTTTACACTCTTTCATAGTACCATATATTTATTCTACACACTTGTACACATACATATTTAGATAGATAGATTCAAATTTAGATTACAGCAATGGAAAAGGATCGCGAAGACGTCCTAAATGTTAGCTTTACCTCCAGTGATGTGTCCTCTACATCCAGCAGTAGCTTCCATAGTATGGACGGTAACAAAGCAACGGCTGCGGGCATCGGCACCAACGCATTGCATTCTCCAACGGAGTTCCACGTTCAAAGCGAGAGGAGGCGCGTGATTATCTATGAGACAGTGGCATGTGAGGAGGACGATATAGAGGAAATCTCAGAGGGGCGTCTAGGAAGCTTTAGGGATCAGTCTTGCGAGTCTACGTTTTCGCCTCCGCGCCCCGCACAGAGCCCTCCAGCAAAGCCACAGCAAGATGCCGCCCAGGTGTACAAGGAGCCGCAGCCTGCGGCACAGCTGGAAGAGCCTGGTTCAAAACGTATCGAAGCTCACCCGAAAAGAAATACCGTAACAGAAGCCGTCACCACGAACGGCATTCCATTCAATGCACCCGTTTCTACCCCACCTAAGCGCACGCCGAGTCCACGTGCCAGATTGGTGACGACAACGACGACGCCTTCCACCTCCCCCACACGGCGTCATGACCGATCCCCTCGCTCCTCTCCTCGTGTCTACCAATTTGAGGTGGAGTCCTCGACCTCTCTAGTACCGGTCAACCAGGCAGAGGCGCTAGCCCACCGGGCGACGGTGTCGGAAGCCTCGACGCGAATGCTAGAAGCCTATCGAAAGGTAAAGCATAATACGAGGCAGCGCATCCTCCGCATCTTCTATGACCGCTGGCTGCTGTTCCTGCGGAAGCCAACAAGCACATCCACCGTCGGCACGCAGACGCGCGCGCGGCTGCATCGGCGGTCTCCGCGCAAGACGAACGAGGATGTGGAAGAGCTGAACATCAAATGCATGTCGTCGAGCTCGAGTGACGACGACTGGGACCTTGCCAGGGTAGCCGTCGCTGATAAACGGAAGCTCGAAGAAGAAGAGAAGAGAAGAAGGAGAGAGCAAGAAGAACGCGACCGAGAGAAGAAGGAGAAGGAAAAGGAGACGGAGAGGAAGAGAAGAGAAATGGAAAGAGCTACACGAGAAGAGGCAGAACAAGACAGGAGGGAGCAGGAAAGGAGAGAGCAGGAAAGAGCCGAAAAGGAAATGAGAGAAAAAGAGCAGAGAGAATGGGAGAGGGAATGGGAAAGAGCTGAGCAGGCGAAGCAACAAGAGAGAGAAAGGAACGAGCGAGAAAGGCAGGAAAGGGAAAGGAGAGGAAAGGTAGAGAGAGAAAGAGAAGAGAGAGAACGCAACAGAAGAGATCAAGAGCGAAGAAGGCAAGAAGAAGAGGAAGAGAGGTCACGAAAAGAGGTAAACGAAAGATTTAGCTATGTTCAGCCTGTCTCTTCGCCCGCACCTCTCTTCACGCCAGGATCTCATCCATTCAACTTCTCACCGGCACCACCTCCTACCCAAGGAATCGCAGCAACAAGTAGGCCTGCGGAAGGGATCAAAGACAAGCCTCAAGGAACCGACCTGCCACCTCGCAAAAGTGCTATTCTGGTGTGTGATGTCAGCACGGAACTGTCCAGCGTAGTCCAGCATCCCATTCGAGTAACTCGCTTCTAAGCTAACACGTAGAATACTCATTTGCATTTTTTTTTCTTTAAGATTTTTATTTACGAATCTCTTTACTGTATGTGTAAAAAAAAAAAAAAAAGCAGCTACTATAAAATACGCTTAAAAAAAAATAAAAAAAATAAAGAGCATACGTAATTTATACTGTTTTGTTTTTATCTTTAATGGTGGTATTCTAATCTTGTATCTTTCCTTTACTCTCTCTCTCTCTTCCTTTTTCTGTTCTCTTTCATTTTCGTCGTTGTGTAGTATAACGGTTAATTTTTGTAGTGCTAGTTTATTCAGGTATTTTTTATCACCATTCTTTTATTTTTGCTATCTCGTATATGAACGTTGCGGGCGGTTTATCGGTCGCCCTATTGCTGGGGGAATCCCCTCCATTCGTGAAACGCACCGACACTGGCATTGAAGTCCAGGGCGAAGGGCAAACCAAGTACAAGTTTCAGTTCGACTGGGTTCAGGTCTCCTGTGCCTCCCTAGTAAACCAACTTGCCACATCGAGCAGAAGTGATGCGTCGTGCTGCACGAACATCTTTGTCGCCAACGACTCCAGCTATGTAGATAGAAGATCTATCATGATCCACATGGTGGAGCAGGTCTACACGGCCTTCTGCAAGCAAAACGTGCAAGTCAACGTGAGCCGCATTTACGCGTGGGGCACCACGGACTACGAGACGAAGGAAGTTGTCGAGCGCAATAGGACTGTCAACGAGAACGGCATTCAGTTGATCCGCAATCTGGTGTACACGCCGGTGACCCGGGAGCGGCTGGACGACCTCAAACAGAGGGTCGGCGAAAGCGTCCGCTTGCCGGACGGCCACTGCATTATCTCCGTGTCCTTCAAGATGACCAACGGGAGGCACACCGACATTGTGCGTGTCAACTTGATGCCTCACATCAACAAGACGAAGCACATTCTGCTCGAGGACATTTACATCTTGCGCGCGCAGCTCGAGAAGGATCCGAACAAAAATGGCCTCACGGGACGGCTAGCCTCCTTCCTGTTCGGCAAAAATGCCATCAACAAGGCGCACTTTATAGGGTGCGTGGATGGGGATGCTGTCGACATCAGGAACATCGTCTACAGCCTGTGGTTTAGCAACAAGAGCCGGACGCACGATGAGCTCTTCCTGAAGGCGCTTAGAGAAGACGACGGGCTGCCCACCTACGAGGAGGTCGAGCGTGACGACGCAGAGCTGACGCGGCGAGAGCAGCAGGCCATCATCGGGCTGCGCACCGCGCTGCACACGCTCCGAAGTAGTGTTGGGCGCTCCAACGACCCCACTCCTGACGCTACGACTAAGTCAACGGCGACCGACACGGACCAGCTCGAGGAGGTGGTCAACGAGATCCAGGACGAGTGCGAGCAGATTGCGCGCATGCTGAAAGGGGTCAAGAGCGTGGTCGAGCAGCACAATACCAAGGAGCTGGCCTCGACGATTTCGCAAGCCGACTATAGCTTTCCGCGCGAGAAGGACGGCAAATTCCGAAACCGCATTGAGGATTACGGAGATTTTCTGAAGGCGGTGCGAAAGAAGATTAGTGCGCTAGAAAAGGAACGCACCCGGTACAGGCTCGCTTGCGATGAGCTGAAGAGTGCGCTGGAAGAAAACGATGCAACCAACACTACCGAGACGGACGAGGCCAACAAGGACAAGGATGAGCATCCTCGCGAGGGCAATGAACTTGCATCCGGTGCTCGAGAGGCGTCGAGGGACAACATCACTACCTCAACAGCAGCGGGAGCGGCAGCAGGAGCAGGAGGAGCACCCAGACCGAGGCCCTATGGCCTCACGTCGGAGGGTACGCCCATCGCCACCTCCCTGCAGCACTCCGCCTCGCCCTCACCGATGGACGATGACTTATTTGCCGGCAGTACCACCTCCAGCTGTCCGCTGTCTCCTGCCGACATCCTTCGCGACGACCCGTTTGTCTTCAAGGTGCGCGAGCACATTGTCAAGACGGGCGAGGAGGCCAAGCAGATGCGTATCGCCATCGACACGACCTACGAGGCGCTGGGCGGCGATACCAATATCAAGGCGGCCAACCCTATCGAGGCGACCAAGTCCCTGATCGCACTTGCTGGCGACACGAGCGAGAGCATCACGCAAGTGAAGCAGCTGCTGGATCTGGACAACAAGGCCGAGGTGCACCGTGTGCGGATGTCCAATGTCCTCGAAGGGGTGCGCGCCAAGCTCGACAAGGTGAACGAGGTGCAGAAGGAGGCCACCGCCATCGTGGAGACCTTCACAAAGCCAGATGAGGGGGAGGTGAACTCAGAAGAAGGTCTCTCCTCCACCATGCGCAGCCGCCGTATCGCAAGGAAAAAGAAGCCAATGACTCCAGAGGAAGCGGCCACGGACACCAACATGGCGCTCACCTCCACCCTCTACTTTGGCGTAACGCCCAAGTCCACGTTCAACCCCAACGCCACCCTCGCCCTCTCCGACATTACGCCGGAAAGCGTGCGCAAGTTCAAGCGCGACATGAAGGAGAAGCTGCAGCAGCTGGAGGAGGCGCTGGAGGCGATGCGGCTCACCACGCGCCTGTTGCGGCCCTCCATGGAGGCGCCGCACGACCCGCAGACGCTCATCAAGACGGTGCTCGGCCTTGCGCAGGACGGCAACAAGGCACTGACGTCGACGGACGAATTCTTCGTCGGGTTTCCTTCTCCTACCTCCACAATTAACGGCAATGCCCCCACCGACTCGCTCTCCAACGTGGCGCCCTCCAAGCTGACTCTGTCGACGCGGACGGAGGCGCTTGTGGAGGCTGTGCGGACGCTCCAGACCGACAACGACTTCTTGCAGGAACAGGAGGAGAACATGCAGAAGCGCATCAACTTTCTGTTGCTGCAGGAGGAGACGCTCGAAAGGGAGCGCGAGAAGACCACCGCGCAGGAGGCCTTGCTCAAGCAGCTCCGCGGCCAACTGGACAATGCGCTCACAGAAAGGGCCCAGCTAGAAGAGGAAGTGGGTGAGCTGAAGGAGGAGCTCGACGTGGCGCTGAAGGAAGAGCGGGTGGCGCAGAAGAAGGCTGAGGATCTGCAGACCGCCATGGTCGAAAAAAAAGGACTCGCTTTCAAAGGAGAGCGAGCAGCTGCAGCAGGACGTGGAAGACCTGCTCATGACAAAAGGTGCCATCGAAGAGGTGCTGGGTGATCTGCTGGCCACCATCGAGGTGGCAGCGGAGGACTTGGAGGCACAGGAAAGCGCCATGCTCACCGAAGTGCAGCGCGCGGAGTCTGTGTTGCGCCTGAGCGCTACCTCGGCGTACGCGCAGGAACAAAAAATTCTGTCTCGGCTGTTGGAGGCAATTGACAACAACAGCGAGACGCCGATCACTCAGTGATCCTGTATCTTTATATTTACTACATTTTCCATGCACATGTATAGGTTTACTACACCATTATCAACAACAACAACAAAAAAAAAAAAAAAGTGAGAACAACTACAGCACCAAAATACAACTGTACCTTTTCTACTCATCGTTGTGTTCTACGTGATGACGCTTTCCACCGTAGTAGCTTGAAGCTTCTATTACTTTTCATTTTCCCCCTCCATTTTTTTTTTAAGCACGGTGTAGTATACAGAACACAATTTTCCTCTGTCAAAATAGTGGTGTGTGTATCATGTTTACCTCTAAACTACCGCCGTCGGCTGCTGCTGCCCGCACTTCCCTACTACACAGGAAGGGGCAAGAAGTGGATGCCGCCGGAAGTAAGGCCGTGGGCGAAATGCTCCAATATATAGCAGAAGTGGAAGGCCGAGTAAAGGCTGCCGTCGAGGACTCTGCAAGACGCACAGAAAAACTCAAAGCAGAAGAGCACGCACAACGGGCCATTTTAGCAAGTTTGAAGCGAGAGATAGTGCTTGTACAAGAACAGCGGCGAAAAGAAGCAGATGAACTGGACCGTGTGGTGCAGCACGCAGCCGTGGAGCGTGACAAGTTGAGAGAAGAGCTGGCCTCCTTACAAGAAAAGGTTCATCATGAACGTGAGGAAGCTGAAAAGGTCTCCATAGAGTCTCGCCAAGTGCGGCAAGAGTGGGAGCAGCACGTTCAATCGTATCAGCTGCAGGCAAAGCAGCTGGCCGAGGACGTGCGGCAGCTGGCAGCGCTCAAGAAGAATGCAGAGATGGACCTTCTGCTCGTCGAACGACTCTTGTGCGAGGCGACACGTACTGTCATGGCAGCGGAGAAGGATGTAGTGGCCCCTTCGCAGGCGCGCCCTAGAACTCCAGTACAGATGGTTGATAAAGCAGCTCACGAAGAGGAAGAAGTTGACACGGTGGACATGCTGGTATGCACCAAGGTCACGGAGCTCGCGGAGGAGCTGCAGGAAACTGGCTCCCTTGTCTCACGGTATCTGTCCAGCATCAAACAGCAACAACAACAGCAGCGCGCCACCCTGTACAAGATGGAAGAGAAGGCTGTGGCAAAGCGAGAAGAGCTCACCTCCTTGCAATTTGAACTAGTTCACATGAAGGAAGAGTTGACAGCTTGCGCGCTCGAGCAAGAGGAAGGACGCCAGATTTGCTCCACGCTGAAAGAAGACGCCGTTTGTCTGCAGCAAGTGAGAGGTCATCTTCTCGCCGAAGTGCAAGAGTTGCTCCTTCAACGGCAGCAACTGCTCATGGACAACGAAGCGATGAGTCGCGAAGCACTGTGCAACGTGGAGCAAGTGGTTTTCCAGGCTTTACACAAGTCGTTCAGTTACCGAGAGGTCTTTGTGGAAATGGAAGAGGTGAAGCACTCGCTTCTCGAGGCGGTTCGTACGCTCGCAGAGCAAAAGCAAGATGTGGAACAAGAATATCTTGACACGGAGGCGACGTTGGCAGCCAAGCAAAACATTTTGATGACCCATCACGACTTTCTCTCTGCACAGGATGAAAAGCTCGCGCGTGCGATCGAGCAGGCCAAGGACAAGGAATGTGAGGTGATGCACTTCGTGCATGACCTAGACAAGCAGATGAGGGATGCTCAAGCCCTTGCCATAGCGGAGGCCATCCAGGAGGCAAAGCTGAGGGCCCCGGCCCATGAGTAAGTGGAATGGTGGGCAACAGAGCACATGATGCTCCACTGTACAATCGATTATACTTTTTTATTACTATCTTGCTTTCAATCACTATTTAAAAAAAAATGCTATGTGACTACTATTTTTCTTTCTGTACATCAGCATCGATGAATCAAGAATGAGTAATGTACTGTGAGTCTTCCTCCTTCTTATTTACTTGTTTTCTCTCTTCTTCTCCCCTTTCTGATGAAGATTTGCATATTCTCTTCTTTTATCAAAGAAAAAGCACTTAGATTTTGACTTATATATATACTTTTTTTTTTTTTTTACACTTGTATGGACAAGTTGACTCATGTGATGGAGCAGGCACAGTCCGCCATGCTCAGCGCACGATCAGACATTAGCACCATTCAGACTCGGTGTGTAACCGATCGAGTTAGAGGGGAACCACCATTTCAGCTCTCAAAGCAAGAAGATATCCAGTGTAAGCAGGAAGCAGCGGCTGACTTACTGCAGTCGGGTATTAGCATCCTCTATGAATCGCTGTGTGAGCTAGACGAAAAGGCGCAGCGCCTCGGCAACGTGAACCGCAAAGAGAAGGAGCTCCATTCCACCAAAAAGAGCATGAAGCGGTACTTTGACGCCCACAACAAGCTCCTGGAAGAACAGAAGGATTACTACGAAGACGTACTCCGACTGGAGAGCATGAAGCATCAGAACATGTCGGACACCGTAGTCGAAGTGTGCGAACGCACCCGCAGGCGGCAAATGCTTCGCCAAGCTCTTAGCATGTGGTACCGCCGGACGGTGGCCAAGCAGACGGCTCGAGAGCAGGACTACACATGCAACCGCTTGACGGAATCAAGAGACCAGGCAGGCGAACATGTTGCGACTCTTCACCTTCAGACGAGCACCAAACGGAAACTGTTTTACCTGTGGCAGCGCAAGTGGCACGCAGCGCGCGTCAAGCGTCTGCAAAACGAAGTCGGTGAACTGGAACGACAGGCCTCCTACTTCCAGTCGCAGGCGGTGGACACCCAACGTCTGTTGAGCTCATACCTTAGCGATGAGCACACCAAGACGCACGTGCTCCACGGCACCAAGCAAAAGGAGTGCGAGCTGCTCGACAGTGAGGTAGATCGGCTGAAGATGGCACTCGACGACGTGACCTCGGAGTTTAGTGACCGCACCAAAACCTATCTTCGTCAGCAGCAAGAAACGGAGCACTTTTTCCGGGCCAAGGAGGAAAAGCTGAAGAATGCAGTCATTCAGCTGCAGACGGACGTGGAGCGCTGCCGCGTGCAAAAGAACCAGGCGCTGTTAGAAATCGACGTCTTCACGCCGGCCGTGGCACATCACTTTGCTGCCCTTGAGGGCACCTTTTCCTCCGCCATGTTGGAGAAGGAGTCCTTCATTTTTGTCACCTTCCAAGGTGTGGTGGGACGGCTGATGGAAAAGAACAAGCTACAACGAAAAGAGTCGGCTGCCCTTCGCGAAGACCTTCATCTTTTGTCGCCTCTGAGCGAGAAGGTGCTGCGGCTTGAGAATGAGCTCTCCAAGGCAACGTCCAGGCTCAAGCAAGCCAAGGTGGAGAATGAAAATCTACGCCAAAAGACTCAGGAGGAGCAAAGCGTAGCCAGCCTACTGACAGACCGCGTAGCTGCGAGTGTGTACCACTGCACCCGCCAGCACATCTTCCACAGTTGGTTATCCTTCGTCGAGCACAAGAAGAGCACAGCTGCGCACACGGAGAAGGAGGCACTCACGCAGACCTTTCGCGAGCGTCAAAAGGACTTCCTCGTGCAGCAGCAGTCCTCCGCCTCTGCCCATCGCGAAGAGGTGGCCCGTCTGCAGGCGGACCTGGAGCAGAAGGAGCAGAGCTGTCGTCAACTGCAGAAGGAACTCCTGCTGTGGAAGGCCCAGGTGGACGAAAAGGATGCCACGAACTGCAAGCTGCAGATGGAGGTGAACGACCTCGCCGCGGTTGCCGCGGGCAGAAAGGCAGACGTGCGCTCCCTGAGCGAGCAACTCCTCACTGCCAGTCTGCAGAAACTTCTTCTCGACGAAGAAAGTGAGCGTCTCTTTGTGGAGCAAAAGGAGCAGTCGTGGTTTGCAGCACTGCGGCAGAAGGAGGTGAGTATGCTACGTGTGTGGGGCGAGACAGCCGCAAAGGACTCGGCGCAGCTGACGGAAGTGTGCAATGAGTGGCACAGCCACTGCGAACAACAGCAAGCGTACGCTCGTCAGGAACGCAAGAAGGTGCTGCGGGTGGCCGCCTCCTACATGAATCAGCAGACACGGCTCCGGCAGCGCGCCCAGTGGTTTGCACAGTGGCGCGCGTACGCAGCAGCTCGCTCCTCGGAGAGAGAAAAGGAAGCCCAAGCGGCGGCAGCGCTGGGCGCCAAGACCAAGCTAACACAGGCGCTGGAGGCACGCTGGCAGGAGCGTCTGATGCATCAAGAGGCACAAGCGCAAGAGGTGCTCGAGCAAGTCCACGCACGTTACAGAGCCGAGCAAGAGGAAGCAAAGACCGCACACGAAGCAGCCATACACCAGCTGAAGACTCTACTTCATGAGCAACTGGTTGAAAAGGAGGCATCACAAGCAGAACACGAAGCGGCAATGCAAGAGGCAAGCGCGCAGCTCCAACGGCTCACATCCGAAAAGGAAGAAGCGCAGGCCACCCACAAGACGACGCTTCGAACAGTGGAGACCCAGATCCATGAGCAGATCTCCAGCTTGCAAGAGCATTACGAACAGCAGATGAATCAACAGAAGAAGGCGGCAAAAGCGATGCAAGTGGCGCATGAAAAGGAGCTGCGATCCGTCAAAGAGGGTTGGGTGGCGGAGAAGCAAGCACTGCGTCAGGAGTACATGACCAAGCTGGAACGGCAGCAAGCATCATTCAACCGATTGGCAGAAGAAAAACACCAAGGAGAGGCAGCGCGCGAGGCATTGGGCAGTACCGCGTTGGAAGCCACCGCCAAAGTCGACAGCCTCGCCTCCCAACTCGTGGAGTACTGCGCTAGTGCAACGTTGTTCAAGTGGCGCACGTGGGCGGCGGAGCGCAAACTGCAGCGAAAGGCGCAGGAGAAGGAGCAGGACCTCTCGTTGCGGCTCACGCATATTATTTCGGCACATCACTTGCTCTTTGACACGTACCGCAGACGGCAGCAAGAACTGTTCACGTCGACCTTGGCGCACCTTCTCTTCACTACGCAGGAGAAGGGCAACGCACGCCTGGAAGAACTGGACGCAAAGAGCAAAAGCATGGCGGGTCTCTTGGCCAAGTCGGAGGCGGCGAAGGACGAAGCGCGCAGCACCATTGCCATCTGGCAAGAGGAGGCGGAGCAGTGGAAGCAACTGTGCGCACAGGAGCAGACGCGAGCCAATACGTCGGTAGCCCAGCACACCCGTGAGATGCAGCAGGTTGGGGAGCAGCAAAAGCACGCGCGTGCCTACCATGATGCATCTCTCGAACTGCTGAGCATACACGCTGCGTGTGCGGCCGACATCTTTACGGACGCCGTCGAGCAACATGTTACTGCTGCTGCTGCCATGACACCAGCAAAAAAGATAGCAGACGACGACTTGGAGCAACGCCTAGGTGACATCCTTTGCGCCACACAAGATGCGACATACGGAGGGGATGTGCTGCAAAGATTGTCAGAGGAGGCGCTGTTCAATCACATGCAGCAGAGTTTCTTTAAAGAGGACAGCAACAAGGCAACCGAAATGCGTCGCAGCGCAGAGGCAGTCCGGAAAGCCGCACTTGTCCTGCTAGATCGTCAGAAGCAGCAAGATGAACAACTGCTCACTGAAGCGGTCGCGAATGAAAAGAACGTCTTGCAGGGAAAGATTGCACAGCTGGAGGCATCGCTGCAAGAGGCAGCGGTGGCACAAGCCGAAGCCTCTGCCTCTCACCTGGAAGAACTGCACGCGCAGGAAGAGAAGTTCATGCAGCTCGCCTCTACTCGTCTGGACGAGATTGTGGCCCACTACAAGCGTGTGCTGGACACCTACTGCGACAGCATCAACGAGCGCCGCGAGACCTTTTACAGCGTCAATGGCATTCTGGTCGAAGTGGACGTCTTTTCGGCAGACCTCATGCGGCGCTTCGAGGCCAACATGGCTGAAATGGCGCTCCTCCAAAGCCGGATGGCCGGCACCACGACGCCAAAGCGCACACAGTCAACAGTGCAAAAGGAGTACACGCCCTTCTCCATGAAGCGCATGGACGAGTCGCTCGTGTCTGCCTCGTCCCGCGCGTCGTCGGACTCTCCCCTGACCGTCGTTCAAATTCTTACGGAAAAGGAAAACGAGGCGCTTGGAGAAAACTCGCCAGGCCGTCAGGCACTACGCGACCGCGTGGGGATGCTGGAGCGAATGCTCGTCGAAACCAAGACGCAGCTCGCCATGGCGAAGGAGCTCGCTGATAACTCCATGACGCTCTCTATCCCCCACAATGCCGCAGATCCCTCCGTGCTGGAGAAGTGGAGCGACCAGGCTGCTCGCGACGTCCACGACTTGAATGTTCCCTTCACGTTTGACGAGCTCCTCCTCTTCTACGCTCAGTACGAAGAGAAGGCCAAGAAGATGATGGACTCGTACCGAAAGCTGCAAGGAGCGCAAGAAGACGTGACGGCGCTCGAAGCCAAGCTGACCGCTTTTCAAGAGGAAGCCGCAAAGCGCGCGGAGCGCCAGTACACAGAGAAGATCAAGCGCTTGGAGAAGAGTGTCGGCAGTCTGAATGAGCAGCTCCAAGAGAACAACCGTGTATTTGAGGCAGAGAAGGCCGAGTTGAACGCAACCATTGCGCAGCTACGCGACGCGGTGAGGCAAACGGCGGAAGAAACAGAAGCGGCCATCGTTCAAGTGAAGCAAAAGTACAACGCGCAACTAAAGAACATTAATGAAGAAAACGATCGCCTGCAGGCACGCATCCAAAAGCTTGAAGGGGAGCTGGAGGACGCCAAACCAGCAGCGGTGTGGGAGGCAGAACGCCAGACATTGGAGAAAAACTTCCGCCGTCATGTCGAAGTGCTGATCGAAGAAAAGGAGCAGCTAGAGACCGAAAACACCAAGCTAACAGAAGAGAAGATGCAGCTCGAGGAAAAGTACTCGTTCGAAAAGCTAGAAGACCAGCGGACCACAGAGCAGCTGCTCATGGTGCATGGCAAGGAAATGGAAAACCTGAAATCGCTCTATGACGATGAGCGGCAAAAGTGTGCTGCTGCAGCTGTTGTCCTCCCCTCGAACCTGTTGAGGACTCCATGATTCAAGCAGTAAACCGCAAAGTAGATGTGGTCCGCCTCCTCTATGATGAGCACCTGGATGCGATGACCGAATATGTGATCGATTCGTTTCAAGCCGTTACGAGCGCTGCACTGGTCGAGGCGGAGCGTGCATTCGCCAGGAAGGCAACGGAAAGCACTGCCGCTGCCCACAGCGAGAATGAGCAAATGGAAGAAGAAAACGATCGCGTACACGTCGATGCCTTGCCGTCCAAATCTGTGAGAACAACGCGTCATGCGGCAGAAGATGTTTGCCTGTACGAGCTGCGTACAAGGCACCTTCCTCTCCTTTCTCTGGTGGATTTGTCGCCGACAGCACGCAAATGATGACCACGTCCATTTCTCCCCACTACGAAAATGAACCCCTAACAACAGCCGCAAACGATGCGCACAGCCAAACGCTTCACGACATATATAGCAACAGTTCGGTGGATTACAGCCGGCACGGCGTGCCCTCGTACGCCAAGCGCCACCGCTCTGTCTCCTCCCCTCCTCCCACGTGGGGCGGGCGCGCCCTGACGCCGTCCATGACGCCCATCCGCGCGCGCAGCACTGCCTCGATCGAGTCCCTCGAGGTGTCCCAGTCCATGCTACGTTATTCCAAGATGCTCAATATGCAAATAGAAAAGAACACAGAACGATATTATCAGGCAGATGCCCTCACGTGCGACCTTGACGAGCTGATTGCACGCGGCAAGAAGATCGAGGAGCTCGCACGTCAGGAGCAGCTGCTTCACCGAGGCATTTTCTCAAATTAGAAACTAGACACTGTATACTCACTCTCCCACAAAATCTGACAAACAGAATTTAATTGTACCATTTCCATTAATTTTACTTTTGTTACCATCATTACATTTTATCTTGTACAATTATCATTTCACCTAGATGGTTTCTATCAAACTGCAATTTGTTAAACAATGACAACGCAAAACAGAACAAAAAAAAACGATAGAAGTGTGAATAAAAAAAAATATAATGACCATGGTTGAATGGGTGATTTAGCAATGGAAGCGTCTCATCACTTTGCTCTAAAATGGTTTTTTTTTCTGCGTTTTCCTTTTCACTTTCTGTAACGATCAAAGTATTTAAAAGATTTTCTAGACACGTACACGCGCACACACACAAAGGCACTCTCAGTTTTCACTCTGACTGGTGTGCGTTTGTACGTATTTACTTTTGTTTTTCTTTACCCCTCTTCAGAAAGAGTCCCATCAATATTGCTTTTCTACATACATACAAACATACATACACACATACACTCATTTATATTAACTAGTTGTGCGGGGAGAGAGCAAAAACAAAAAAAAAGAAATGAACGAAGAAGACGAAGGATCGGTGGTTAAGTCCGCCGAGGACTTTTTCGAACCTCTCACCAAAGCCAAGCTGTTCACCTCCATTTCGGGCGAACAGTCCTGGACAGAAATCGGTGTGGGTGAGGTAAGCGTATCCGTAGAGCCTTTAGTCTTCCAGAGCGACAACTCGCCGATTGGTCGCAACAGCGGCAAGCTGGGCCGCACACCCAAAAAGCGGCGCATCGCGAAGCTGGTCATGGTGGCGCTCGATGAGACCTCGGATGTGCTCATGAGCACGCCCATCGTGCTCGACGACATTTACTCCACGCAGGAGGGCGCCATCCTCGTCTGGACGGACCCGGAGCTCGGGCAGGACATGGCCTGCAGCTTCAACGTGCAGGAGGGCTGCGACGACATTATGCGCAAGATCGCAGCGTACCAGCAGGAGGAGCGCGAGTCACGGGTCGGCAACGGCCGCTTTCCCGACAGCGAAGACAGTCGCAAGCACAAGTGGGCCGTCTCTAAGGAGAACTTGCCCTTCATAGAGGAGGCTGTCAGCGCCTACCCGCGCGACTTTGGGTGGTACGTGCGGGACCACGAATCCTACATTAGCCAGCTCGTCGACCTGTTCGAGGAGTGCCAAGCGGCGGGCGACACAGCCCACATGGACACGATAGGCAAGATACTCGTGGCCCTTCTGCAAACACCTTTCAACACGGAACCCAAAATTCTCTCTCAGTACGTGTCAAACGACTATGTAGACCGCTGCATCGACGCGCTGCAGTACGCGCTGGGCAAGCGTGACAAGGCGTCCGGCTTCATCAGCACAGAGGAGCGCCGCGCTAGTTTCCGCAACCCCTGCCACCTCAGCCCCGAGCTGCAGACGCAGGTGCACATCCTCTACGCGGCCGGCTTCTTGAAGGATCTGTTTCCCCTGAGCTTGGACGAAGGAGACCCCATGTGCAGTTCTGTTCTAGGCGGCTTCGTGCTGCGCATCAAGTTTCATGTGATGCGCAGTATCTGCGACTCGCCCGAGGCGCTGCCCAAACAGTTTCACGCCATCCTCAACAAGGAAACGTGTTCGCTGGACGACATCTACGACTTGCTAGGGCTCGCGAATGACATCACCAAGACGTTGAAAACGTCCATGGTGGCCCTGGACGAAAAGGAACGGCTGCTGTATAGTCTCATTCAAGCCGATGTCTTTCCGTTCCTCCGTAAAGCGCTGGAGGTGTCACTGCACGTCTACCAGGATGAGCTCGTCTCGAACAAGGGCGAGACACCTGAGCTCGAGCGCGCGGGACGTGCGGTGCAAATGGCAGCAGACACTGTCAATAGCGCCATTACGGTACGGCCGGCCGCGCGGGAGGATTTGCTGATTGGCGCAGCAGAGACCCCCACCTCATGCACACTCGCACTCCTCATGAAGGCGGCCACCGTGCTGCGTCGTAGTGCCGAGCTGCGCGCGGTGCTGGACGCAGTGCAGAGCTGCGGTGTGGGTCTCGTCCAGCCCTTGTACGGCCTCAACCCTACCATCGCCGCCAAGAAACAGGAGGTGATCTCATTTTGGGTGCGCGGCAGTGTCGGGGCGAACGACCCGCCGCTGTACGGCGTCATGGCCACCATCGTCGAGCTCGTGCGGCGCGCCGACGAGGAACATAGAGCACCTAGCAGCGCAGAGGAGACGCGCATTGTGTATGGTCTCAAGTTGGTGCAAACCGTCGCCGAGGTGGTGGAGGAGAAGCAGTGCAGCAGTCTGAGCGAGACGGTGGACCGTGCCGAGCTCTTCACGACGTTGTGCCTTCTCCTGAAGAAGCCCACCCGCGCGCTGGCCAACTTGCAGTCCTCCATCATCTCTGTCGTGTCCACCTTCTTCTCGCGCTGCAACTCGCACCTGCTCAAGCTCTTCCACGGAGAGTCGTCCATCATCAGTGTGGCGCTCGAGCTTCTCCTGTCGAACCCGCACCGCAACAATCTGCTCTTCTGCGCGATAGGTCATCTCTTCGCCCTCATCTGTGAGTGCGTGCACCACGAGAAGAGCGAGTCGCTCCTTCTGCTGTCGACCCGCAGTCCCTACGTGCACGAGCTGCGCAACGAGGACTCGCAGAGCAAGGTAGACTTTGGGTACAACGGCCCACGCTCCTGCGAAAAGGTGCTGCGCGCCCTCAACGACACGTACGGCAGGCGCATCGGCGAGCAGCTGCCCTTCCTCGCGCGCAAGGTGCGGAGGGTGCTGGACCAGACGCCAGAGGAGGCGCGCCACCAGGACGAGGAGAGCTATAGTATTGCGAGCACGTCCGAGAGACACCTGTCCGAGTTCGAGGCGCTGGCCACGGAGTTCGGGCTCGATGTCGAGGTGCTCTCCGCTACGGAGCCGATGCTGGACATCTCGCAAGAGATCTCCTCCATTCACACCTCTTCTTCGGAGGAGGACGAAGGGGAAGAGAAGGAAGAGAAGGAGGAGCCGCCCCACAATGAGGAGGAAGAGGGTGAGCTGTCTGGTGCGCCCAAGCACGGTCGCTCAAAAGATGAGACGACGTCGATGCTCGACGATGGACATTCGCCAAAGAGACAGAAGACAGACGAGTCTGTGACGTAACAGAATAACATAAAAATGGAGCTAGCGCAACGGGACGACCGCCTACTCATGCCAACGCTACCTTTTTTTTTTTTTTACTGTTGAATTTCTCTATAGATGTTTCAGAATGATAGAAATAACGTGTAAATAACATAATTACAATCAACTCTTTCTTCAAAAACAAAAATAAAAACAATACTTTGCGGAACTGGTTTCCAAGAAAGTCATTTTTTTTTCTCA
Source organism: Strigomonas galati (assembly GCA_000482125.1). Lineage (NCBI taxonomy): Eukaryota > Euglenozoa > Kinetoplastea > Trypanosomatida > Trypanosomatidae > Strigomonas > Strigomonas galati. The sequence goes on from AUXN01000114.1 coordinate 16,559, forward strand.
TACAGTACTGTTTTACGAGCATCTTGTTGAAATCATTCCTCTTTTTTCTCTTTCACATTTCTTCTATTCTTCATAAAGTTTTTTTTTATTTTTTTTCTAGATTCTTTATCGTCAAATATTTTTTTTCCGTCGTCGATCATCGGATTATAAATTATCGCAATATTCTTTTTGTCGAACACTATACCTTTTTTTTCTCGTTTTTCATCGTTTTTTGTCCATTTCGACAGCAACCACAAAAAAAAATAAAGACAAAAAAAAAAAGACTTATCTATACCTACAGACACACCTATACGTGTTCTCTTTCTTTTCTTTCTCTCTCTCTTCTCTCCTTTAATACCCACCAACTATAACACAATGGCCGATCCTAACGACAAGCGCAATCAGCAAGCCGCCAACGGTCTGCCTCAGCCCCCCAACACGGCTGGTCGCCGCGACCCTCTCGAGGGCATCCTCGGCACCACCCCCGAATGCCGCTACGTCAAGCGCAAGCTGCTCGGTCAGGGCAGCTTCGGCAGTGCGTGGCGCGTGGAGGAGCGCGAGACGGGCCGCATCCTGGCGGCTAAGGTGATGGACCTCAACAACATGACCGCCAAGGACCGCGGCTTCGTGACCAACGAGGTGAAGTGCCTCTCTCGCTGCAACAACCCCCTCATTGTCCGTTGCATCGACTCCGTAGAAAAGGAGGGCATGATCCTCATCGTCATGGAGTACGCCGACGGCGGCGACCTCTACAAGCAGATCAAGGCCCGCCAGCAGAGCATGCGCTACTTCAAGGAGCACGAGGTCATCTTCATCTTCCTGCAGCTGTGCCTCGCGCTCAACCACATCCACATGAACAAGATGATGCACCGCGACCTCAAGACGGCCAACGTGCTGCTCACCACCACCGGCCTCGTGAAGGTCGGCGACTTTGGCTTCTCGCGGCAGTACGAGGACTCGCCGTCGAACGCGGTCGGTACCACCTTCTGCGGCACCCCGTACTACCTCAGCCCGGAGCTGTGGCAGCGTCAGCCGTATAGCAAAAAGAGTGAGATGTGGGCCCTCGGCGTCATCCTGTATGAGGTGATGGCGCTCAAGCGCCCCTTCGGCGGCCGCAACATGGACGAGCTTATCAGCAACATCTGCCACGCCCGCCGCCAGCCGCTGCCTGACGTCTTCTCGGCCGACCTGCGCGGCATCTGCGACCGCCTGCTGTCCCTCAAGCCGTCCGAGCGCCCATCCACCCGCACCCTCTTCCAGGAGCCTTTTGTTCGCGCCAACCTGCAGACGCTGCAGCGTAGTGTTGACCGCCACGCCAAGATCCCGGAGGAGGTGCGCAAGGAGATCCGCGAGTGCGTCAACAACGCCCTCTCCGTCGCGCAGACGAGCGAGGTCACCAACACGATCGAGCAGCGCGTGGGCACCGTCAAGCGCCACACCGCCGGCAGCGGGTGGCAGGACTGCGAGCTGAAGCTAGACTCCACGTCCATCTCCATGAAGGGCGCCACCTCCGGCGTAGAGAGCTTCCCCGTGTCGTCGCTCACCTCGGTCTGCCCCATCGACGAGTCTATAGCAGGCGAGCAGTTTGTCTTTGCCATGAAGAACCAGACGGGTAAGGCCTTCTGGTTCAAGGCGGAGAGCAAGTCTTCTTACGACGCCTGGCTTAGCGCGCTGCAGAGTGCGGCGCCCTAAACCAGCAATCCTGTATAGCCTCTTCCCCTATACGAAGTGAGGTTGTTGGCTCTAGCATTACTTTTGAAGGAAAAAAAAGAAAATGTACAAAGAAACAAAAGGAACTTGTTGGTTTTTATCATTCGTTTTTTTTTCCCACCTCCCGTTTTCCCTCTCTTTCATTGTGATGATGATTTTTAATCATAGCAATTATCATTCCATAAAATAAAAATAAAAATACAGCAACAAGGAACTTTTACTTCTTTTTCTCTCGTTTCTTCTGTTTGCTCATGAAACAGTAGCCTGTAAACTCACAAGTTGTTTTTGTTTTTTGTTTTTTAATATACACGTAGGTCTTCCCTCACTTTTTATTCTCTTGTATATATATACGTAGAACTATATGTATGCTCGTTACTATACACAATCTTCTTTTTTTGTTTGTTTGTTTTAATTTTCTTTTATTTTTCATTACTCTCTCTCATTTAGTTGTTATTATTGATGTTTTATATTTGATGTTTTTATTATTAGTTTCGTTCTTCATTTTACAATTTTGATCTTGTACTTCGAGTCTTCTTCTATTTTTTCTTTTTTTTTTTTTTGAAGCAACAAAAACGTCGCACAATCAAGTTGTCAAATCTGTATGGCGGAATCTCTCCTTCTTTGTGTGTCTACCACTATTCTCCTTCTCCCACTATTATTTCGTTGCGGGTGTGACTATTGAAAGTTTTTTTTTTTATCTGTAAGCATAGGCTATAAAAACAAATAAATCTCCGTCAATACCTCTTTTCTTTTTTTGTCTCTTTGTATTATTTTTACTTCTTTACCTTTTTTTTTTTTTTCTATTCTTACCCTTTCCACCGAAACCATCAACATGGGCATGTTCTCCAACGCTGTCGATATGGTCCGTGTGAAGTGGCAGATGCGCTCCGCCAAGGTGTCCCTGACCTCCGACCAAGAGGATCTTCGTTACTGCTACGAGGTCCTCCAGGACGTGTCGCGCTCCTTCGCCGTGGTCATCTCGCAGCTGCACGATGTTGCCCTCCGTGACGGCATCTGCATCTTCTACCTGGTGCTCCGCGCTCTGGACACGGTGGAGGACGATATGAGTGTCCCCATCGACGTCAAGCTACGCGAGCTGCCCAAGTTCCACACCCACATGCACGACCTCGAGTGGTCCATGAAGGGCGTCGGCAAGGGCCGCGAGATGGAGCTCCTCGAGAACTACCCCCGCGTCGCCCGCGCGTCGCAGGAGCTGAAGCAGGAGTACCGCGACGTCATCGAGGACATCTGCGAACGCATGGCCAACGGCATGTGCGACTTCCTGCAGCGCCCCGTCGTGACGAAGGAGGACTACAACCTGTACTGCCACTACGTGGCGGGTCTCGTCGGCCACGGCCTCACTCGTCTGTTCGCCAACTGCGACTTCGAGGACAGCCACCTCGCGGACGACCTCACCAACTCCAACCACATGGGCCTCTTCCTGCAGAAGACGAACATCATCCGGGACTACTTTGAGGACATCCTCGAGGAGCCCCCGCGCATGTTCTGGCCCAAGGAGATCTGGGGCCAGTACGCGGAGGAGCTGAAGGACTTCAAGGACAGGAAGAACGAGAAGAAGGCCGTTGAGTGCCTCAACGCGATGGTGGCCGACGCCGTGCAGCACATCCCATACGTCATTGAGTACCTCAAGCCCCTGCGCGACCCCTCCGTCTTCCGCTTCTGTGCCATCCCGCAGGTGATGGCCATTGGCACGCTGGCGGCGGTGTACAACAACGCAGACACGTTCCACGTCAAGGTCAAGATGTCGCGCGGCGAATCCTGCCGCGTCATGGTGCACTCCACCGACCTCTACAACGCCCTTGGCATGTTCTCCGAGTACTGCGACGTCATCCTGGCCAAGCTGGACCCCAACGATGCCAGCACGCCCAAGATCCGCAAGGCGCTGGAGGAGGCCAAGGAGTCCATGGACTCCCTCCGCAAGGACCAGGTCCCCGTGCCGTACATGCGCTCGCTCATGTCGCGCTACCCCGGTCTCGGTGGGCAGATGCTGCTCTCTCTTTTGGACAGTGTCTCGATGTTCTTTTCGGGTGAACAGGTTACACGCTAAAAAAAAAAAACGGTAACCCAACGACGTACCGAAATAGATACACGTACATACATACACGTGCATATATATATATAAAGATATATATCAACAATGTATAAACACTAGATGGTAGAAAAATGTGTCTCTCTCTATATATATATATGTATGCATTGTGCACACCGACTACCCTCTCTAAAAGATGGCCCACCAGCCCTGCTTTCCATTTCAACCTTTTCTTTTTTCAGGAGCGAAAAAATATTCCAGTTGCATCAATTTATTTGTCATTACTTTTATACAATGTTTTCATTTTCATTTTTCTTTCTTTTCTTTTTTTTTTCATTTCATTAATTGCAATTTTTTGCACTTAATATTACTTTTTTGAAAATAAGATGAAGAAATTAAC
>AUXN01000115.1:0-20691 GCA_000482125.1 Strigomonas galati
TTTTTTTTTTTTTTAATTTTTCTATTCGTATTAGACTGGCTGTACGGCGCAGTCGCTGGATATCATCATTTGGATAGAGTGTAATGAATAGTAAAAAGACCAACAACAAATGAGGAATGATGAAAAGGTAACAATATATATAAAAGAAGAGAAAAGAAAAAAAAAGAAAAAAAAACATCTACCATGTATGGAAATCAAAATACCATCATCGTCTTCATTCGTATGCATTATCTAATGCGCTTTATTTCAATTTATTTTTTGAATTGCAAATCCTTTTATTCTTCCTCGTCATCGTCCTGGTAGGTGCTCCTCCGGTGGGCAGAGACGAGGAACAGAACGGACGCCAGGACGAGCAGCCACAGCGTCGTCTCCGCCACAGTGGTGGAGACGTTCATTCGGTCACTCTGCGCGGACACAAAGGGCGCCACGTAGGCCCTGTGCACCGCCCGAATGCACGGGCACGTGCGCACGGCAGCCACGAGATAGGGCCGCAGGATCTGCCCTACAAAGATGGCCGGTATGTACACGAGCGAGCTGAGGCGGCCCGCGAGCACGACGAGCAGGCCTGTGTCTACCACGTTGTTCGGCACCGCAATGACCGCGACTAAGAGGATGAAGCCAATGTAGGTGCAGCAAAAGCGGTTGAGGCGGTTCTGGCGGCGGTTGTGGAACGGCTCCTTGTACAGCAGCCTGATGAGCACCAGCCGCGCCGAGATGGCGCCGAGTGAGTGGTGGAACTTGAGCCCCGTGTTCATGCGCACAGCCTCGCTCTGCACGGTGACGGTGGAGGGCACGTTACCCGCGGCGGCGCTGTCGAGGCCGCGGCCGACAACAATGACGGACAGCGCGCCGGCGAAGTACTCCTGCAGGAGCGGCTCTGCCCCGTCTGGGAGGCGGTGCATGACGCCGCGCTCCACCTTGTGCAGGAGGGCGTAGAAGGGAGAGACGATGGTGCCCAGCTTTTGGAGGGTGGAGCCCACCACAGGGGGAACAAAATCGGGCAGCGGGGCGCGTGCTAGGTACGTTAAGAGGACCGTGACGACCACGGTGCAGACAATGAAGCGTGTCGCAGCTTTCACAACTCCCATTTTTTTTCTTATTTTTTGAAGCTTTTAATGTAAATTTTTTTGAGAAGAATAAGGTTTCGTGTGTTCTTGTGTCTAAGAAAAGTATGGCTTCAGTCTCTATGTAGGATGGAGTGGGAAATATAAATATATATATATATATTTATATATACAAATGTATATATAGATGTAAATGTAAACGATACTATAAAGTGAAGAACGGTGGAGGAAACAACGAGAGAAAAAAAAATGATATTGTCCATATTCCATGGCGTTTGTGAGAATTCACAGCAAAGTGTGAAATGCTGATGCAGTAAAGAAAGAGAAAAAAATATAAGTACTTTGTATGCCGTGTCGTTCTTGCTGTTGTTGTTGTTGTTGTTTTGTTATAAATTTCGAACTGTACAGGTTAGGTGGTGTTTATCGTGACATGTAAAATAGAAACACGGCCACCACGATGACAAGCAGATCAGACACAATTTGCAATTTCATATTCTTTCGTAGCGTCTCTGCCCCTTGCGGCTGGCTGGACCGACGCCATGCGCGCTGGAAGATGTACTCTACTTGGTGTCGCAGCACTCTCAGTACCGCCTTGAGGAAGTTGAGGAGTGCTTCTATGGGATATGGCAGCCGTTGAAGAGGCAGAGGTGGATCCTTCGATGATGGATTCATGATGAGAGACGTACTTTAGATGTACACGTTTGTGTGTATGCATATGGGGGAACTAGAGAATACAAAATCAGAAAGGGAAAAGGAAGAACGGCAACATATGTATAGAAAGATCCGTCCGCATAAACAGAATGTCAAGATTTGATGATCACATATTTACACATGAATACTTTCCTATGGACAACAGTATTTTTTCTTTTTTTTTAAGGTTTTTCAAGCGTTACGCCGAAGACAACAGAAAAGAACCGTTAAAGATCGTTTTCATCTGGGAGAAAGATATTTACAACACAATAGTAATAGTAAATTAAGAAACAAAGCCATTCGCGAACAAGAAAGGTAAAAAAAACATCGATAACAAATAATGAGAAGAAAGAAAAAAAAAGTGCAAAATAAATACACTAATTGAACGATGTAAAGACCACACAAAAGTGTATTGTACAATGTACGACGAATTCATCACAGCCAACGTAAGAAAAAAAGGGAGAAAGAAATAAAAACAAAAAAAAAAGAACAAAGAACTGAAAATGTATAATTCATTACTGATTTATCAGTTAGTGCTTTTACTATCATCATATATATATATATATATATATATATATATGTGTGTGTATATATGCGTTAGGTGGACGCATCGGATGGAGGCGGCAGATGCGTGTAGTACACTACAGTCGTGAACTTGTTGCAGTAGCGCGTGGTGACGCCCATGACGGCGTGGTTCTCACGACGCTGGAAGTAGACGTGGTTGATCGTCACGCTAAGGGGCAGCGGGAGGTGCTCTGCCGCCATGTGTCGCGTGAAGTCGCCCGTGTTCTCCATCACCGAGAGACGGCCGTCAGGGCCGCAGCGGACTAGCGTTGGGGGCGTGTTCAGCGGCGTGTAGCGCAGGTGCAGCGGGACGATGGGCGGATACTTGCGGCTCTCCTCGAACATGGTCTCCTCCTGTCCCCACCCCTTTCCGTCGTCCATCGTGTCATCGTCCTCGCGGGTCGTGAGCAGGACATCGTTCAGAAAGAAGGTGTTGGCAGGCTTGCCGTCCTTTGCGGGGGCAGGCGTCGGCGCCGGCGTCGACACCTCAACGCCCTGCTGCACAGGCAGGCGCTGCTCGCGGCCGGTGGGCGCCAAGGTCTGCGTGCTATCTACGACATCCGCGTTGTCAATCTTGAAGCGGAAGTTGTGGCACCCGGGCGGCAGCTCGACCAGCGCGTAGAAGCTGTCCGTGCTCGGGGTCATGGGCACCGGCTTCCACTGCTGCTGCTCCACCATCACATACACCTGCTTCTTCTTCTCGATGAGCGACTTCACGTCCTGGTCGGCGTAACGAAGCACGGCCGGGTACTTGACGGTGCTGTTGCTGCTGCTGCTGCTGGTCGGGGCGGCGGCGGCACTAGAGGGCTTCGGGTCCACGTGGCGGGAGGTGGAGGTGCTAGTGGGCTGCAGCACCGCGTCGTTGACTGCGGTGGGGCGGACGGTGGGGCCGCGCGAAACGGAGTTGCTGGAGTTCGTGTTGACTTGCTGGCTGCTGCCCTCCCCGCGGCGGGAGCGGACGTCCTTGGCGTTGGCTTGACCCATCAGAGAGAGAGAGAGAGACTTACTGTACGTTTTTTTTATTATTATTGTAAATACTCTAGTAGAATAAATAAGAAAAAAAAAAAAAGTAGGAAAAACAACTGAGTAATACTAAACAGATGATAAAAAGTTAGAAGGAAGAGAGAAAGAAAAGATATAATTGACGATTGAAGTGGATTTGGTACGGGATAGGTGCAACACACTCGTAAGGGATGATATTGATTTGTGTTTGTTAAACATATTTCTTAAAGGTATACCCACAGAATTATTTTTTTTTTTTAATTCTATAAAATGGCTCTATGGTTCAGTTCGTTGTTATCAAGAAATTCAATCACTGATTATGGTTGTTCGCATTTTGGTATTCTTATAGTGATACACACATACATACGCACACAGTGTACGTTACATGATCTTTTGCTGCTCCGTCATCTCCTCCTCCTGCTCGATAGGCCCCACATCTACGTCAAACACCTGCGGGTCTAGTCCATTGGCAGAGGCGACGGGCGCCAGGTGAGAGCTAATGTGCACGACGGCGCGCTGCAAGTGGGGCACAGGCAGCACCTCCTGCTGCAGGTTCTCCAGCACCGACAGCGTCGAAATGGCATTCGTGGAGAGCGCCTCTGTGGTGTGCTGCAATGTGTGAATACCGTGGAGGAAGTAGTGAAGGACATCGCCGAGAGATTGCAGAGAGCCGCTGCTGCCACCGCCACTACGGGCATCGGCATGCTTCGTAGTAGCCGTGCTGGGTACCACCGCCTCGGCAGCCACACGGCTAATGCAGTTGTGGAGGCTGTCTCGCAGGACGCAGAGAGCGTCACCTGTCGTCTGCAGACCTTCGCTCGCGGTGCTCTCAATGTACTCGGTCCACTTCTCGAGGGCGGCTTGGCGCTCCTGCAGCGCGCGGATCGCTTCCTTCACGTCTTCCTGCTCTGCGCCTGCAGCCGCTGTGGGCTCTTGCTGCTTCTGTCGCAGCATTTCCACCTCCTTCCGTGTGGCCTGAAGCGGTTCGTTGATCGCCTCGAGCCGATCCTGGAGTGGTGCCACCGTGGACTGCATGCGATCGAGCAGGTTCTTTTCCTTCTCGAGCTGTTTCGCTTGCAGCCTCCCTTCCAGGGCTTCGCACAGCAGCGTGCAGTGGCTGCTGGTCTCCTCGCGGGCCTTCTCCAGTTGTGCCAGCCACTTCTTCTCGGCCTCGCGGTTTTGCGAGCTCACCGACGTCGACAGCTCTGCGTGCTCACTGTCCAGTTGCCGCTGGCGCTCCTCGAAGCCTTTCAGTTTGAGCCGCAGCGGCTGCAGCTGGCTCTCCTGCTCACTCGCGAGGGTATCGAGGACGACGCGCAGCTTCTCGTTGACCGCAGGTGACACGACGGTCTGATGCGTTGTGGAGAGGTCGCGGCACTGCGCCTCAGCCGCCGCCGCCGTGCGCTCCACCGCCTTCAGCTTCTCCTCCAAGGCCACGACGCGCTCGGCCGACTGAGCGTGTTGCGTTTCCAGCTCATTCTTAACAGGCAGCAACGCTTTGGCGATGGTGTCGTCTTGTTGCGACAGTTCCTCTTCCAGGTGCGCCACGCGATCCTGCAGTTGCCGCCAGCGCTGTTGGTTCATCTTCTTCTCCCGCTCAATGTCCTCGGCGTGGCTCTTGGCTTCCTCATCCAGCTCCTGCTGGTCCTTGCTCATGTTGGCCTGCTGCTGCTCCAGCTTGAGGACAGTGCGCCTCAGTTCTTTGATGCTGTCGCTGTCCTCCGCGTCGGTGGGCGGTGGGGTGACTAACGGCGTGGCTCGGGTCAAACGTGCCGCTAGCGGCTTCATGTCGTCATCGCTCGACTGCGCCAGCAGCTGCACGACCGCTTCTGTCGTGAGCTTGGAGGCAATCATGCTCTTCAGCGCCTGTGGTCGCTGATTAGTCTCCTCTTGCACTCGCTCTTCCAGCGCACTCTGCGCGGCGTGGACGTCTCGCTTGAGCTTGTCGATAGCGGTTCTCCACTCATCCTGCAGCTTGTTCACGGCCTCTGCTAGCGCCTGCCGCCACGCCGTCTCGCTATGCGCCACGTGCTCACCTTGCGTGGCCTGGATGCGCTCTTGAAGCTGCTGGGTCGACTGCGCGTGATCCTGCACCATCTGGCGCACCGCCTGGATCTCACTGCTAAGGTGCTCTAGACGCTCCATCTTGAGGGGCGACATGGCCGTTGTGGGGGAGGAGGCGACAGCAGCAGTCTCAGAGGTGGTACCCTGTTTGGGGAAAGGCGTTTGGCTCAAAATGCCTTCGCGGACGCTCTCCATTTCGGCGTCGACAGCGCTGCTCATGGCTTGGAGTTTGCTGGTCACGTCCACGATGGCCTTGTCAAGGTCCTCGCGCGAGGCAAGCGTGCCAGCGCCCGTGCCGATGCGGTCCCAAATAAGCTTGATCTCGTCCTTGACGCTGATCAGCTTCTTGTCCATGGCTTCCTTCTGGAGCAATACTTGTTGGCTTGCCTCCTGCACCTCGCGCCGCAGTGAGCTCTCCAGCTCCTTCAGCTTGAGGTCATTGTCGCGCACCGCGTCTGAGGCCCGCTGCGCATTGAGCTTTTCTTGATAGACTACCTTGCTGTCCAAGGAGGCAAGCTTCTCGCTAATGGTGGTCGGGAAGAGCGCGAGGTCGTCCATGGCGGGCTGTATTTTCGTCGAGAGGAGACTCTGAAGCGACTCTACCTTCACTTTAAGCGGCTGTGTCGCACGGGTGATGCTACCGTCCACGTCAATGAGTTTGTTCTCGCAGGAGACCATGCGCTCCTCAAGCACGGCGGTGGTGTTCGTCATCTGACTGACCTTTCGCGTGATAGCCTCCTGCTCGTTTTTGACGGGCCGCAGCTGGGACTCGAGCGCATCCAGACGCTCACGGTGTGCCTTTTCGGTCGACGTAGCGAGGGATTTCGTCTCCTTTGTCGTGTCTGCCGTCTGCTGAAGGAGTGTCATTGCCTCTTTCTGCTTCCCCTTGACGGCATCCAGCTCCTCCCTAAACTTCTCTTGCGTCTCGCCTTGGTCCTTTAGGAGGGTCTTGCAGTCGTACACATCATCGTGCAGTGCGTTGGCGCTCTTCTGTATCTGCTCCAGCTGAAATCTGCTTTGTCTCTGGGTGTTCTCGGCTGCATCCTTCATCTTGTCCACCGTTGTTTGAACAGCTTGGAGATTGTGGTCGATGGGGGTGACGGTATTGTCGATCAAGCGACGCACATCCGCCTCACGTAACGGAACAATCGCAGATTGCTTCTCTTCGATCACGGTCGTTAACTTGTTCAACAGGTCAGATTTGGCGCCATCAATCTTGCTGTTTACGGTCTGAGACAACCGTAGGGCTGCTTCTCGTTGTTCATTCTGGGTCGCAAGCACGTCCTGCTTGACCTGATGGAGCTCATTGTCCAGCACATGTTGTAAGTCTGCCTTCTGCTTCTGTCCATTCGCTTGCGTTTCTTTGCGCAGGTCCGTGATCTGCCCCTCCAAGTTGAACACTTTGCGCTGTAGGTCGCCCTCCATCTTGCGAAACAGCTCCTTTGTCGTCTCGGCAATTTCACGCGACACACCCGTGTTCTCCATCACGCGATGAAGCTCGTCGCTGAACATTTGTTGTACGGCGCTGAGGCGCAGCTTGATGAGCTCCTCGCAGCCGTCGCGTGCGGCCTCTCGAGCGATGGAGCGCATGCGCTCGACCTCCACCTCTACCTTGTTCTTCACAGTCGTCAGCATGAGACTCTCTAGCCGCCCTTGGCGGTCCTCGTAGTTGCACTGCTGTTTCGCAACGTCTTCCTCCACCTGCGTCAGTCGCTCGTATACGGTGGGGGAGAGGGATTCGCTAAACATGAATTTCTTCTTGGCCTCCTCAAACCCAGACGGAGCTCCTGTGATGGTCGTCACGTCCTTGGCACTGCTATCCAGCGCCTTCTGGCTCTCGGTCGCTCGCAGCGCCTCACGCAGGTAGGTATTATCGTCGCGCAGTTGCTGGATGCATGCGCGCAGCTCACCGACGTGATTGCTAAACCGCGTTTCTAAATTCTTCATCTGATCGGCGCGTACGGAACGCTCGAGCTCGAGCTCCACCTGCGCATTTTTCAGCTGGGACTTGACGAGCACGTAGTCGTCGGAAAGCTCCTTGATGATGCGTGGGACGGAGTTGCTATCATTGCCATTGTAGCGCTTGTTGGGCGACTCACTGCAGTAGCTATCGTTCACGTACATGGGTCTGGTGGGAGCACTAGGAGGGTGGGCGTAGCGAAGCGAATTGATGTAGCTAGACGGCAGCGGAGGCGGGATGTCACGGCGGACGTCGGGGGAGTCTCTGTCATTTCGCCCGTAGGCGTAGGGTGTGTCCTCCGTGAAGGCTTCTGCTAAACGGCGCTTCGCGTGGTCGAAGTCGTTGTGTCGGTCATTCAGACGCGCCAATGTCTCCTGCGTCGACCGCAGTGTGTCGTCTATGGTTCCCCTCCATGGAGTTGACGTACTCATTCTCGTGTGTGTGTGTGTGTGAGAGAGAGAGGGGATATTACTAAAATTCTATGTTATATATACTTGTATGAAAATAGAAAGAAAAAAACTATATGTATCTGAACACAAAAAAGATACGGTACTGCCTACTGTAAGTAGTGCAAGTGCTGTCCCAGCGGAATAGAGCTTTCAAAAAACGCGAAGCTCGGAACCTATGCTTTCTTCTGTCGCTGAGGAAGCAAAATGGGGAAATTAAGAATCAAATTAAGTAGCTGCAAGGAGGTAGAAAGAGGAAGAGGAGAAGAAGGGAGATTTAAATTTCGGTTGAGCTTTGCAGTGTAAGATTTTTTTTTCTTCTTTGCTCACAAGTTGGCAACAACTGTCTACTGCGTACAAATGGCAATCATTTATTTTAAGATTTTTTTTTCAATTCCAGAAAGAGATAAAAAGTTAAAGCAGAACGTGAAGAAGCAGTGATTATAAGTTGTTGTTGTTGTTGTTGTTTAGAGAATGAACACATCCTCCTCACTTGGAGCCTCTTCGCTCATGGTGTTGGAATCTGTTGTAATGCCGCCGCCACCATCTTTAGCACGCAAGCTGTCTACGGTAAGACGTGCATGAGCCGCACCCATTTGAGACGGAAGATAGCATCCTTGTCGTTGGTGTGATTGTTGCTGCTCTAGTACAGCGGGAGACGAATATGCGGCACCATCCGCCGGTGAGAGGAGTTTGTCCTTGTTGTGCGAACAGCACGAGGAATGACTGGACCCACCAATGACAAGGGGCGTTGCTGGTCTGACTACACGACTTTTGACAGTTTCCATTTTGACTCGTTTCGGGGGGCGTGACATTAACGGTGAGGGATTGTCCACTTTGATGACGGCGGTTTCCTCCTGTTGCTGTGGTGGAGGTGCTACAGATATATCTGCAGCCGCAGTTGCCGCTGGCCTAGTCCTGCTTGCTTTGCAATTCTCCTCTGCAACGCTGGACAAGCGGTGTAGCTCCTGGCGGAGCTCCGTGAATAAAAGTGTGTGATGGTGATGATCCTGTTGCTGTAACTGCCGTAGGAGCTGGCGCTGGAGCTCCATTTGCTCCGCTTGTGTTTCTACCTGTCGCTGCAGCACCTGCTGAATGGATGTGAGTACATGAACGAGCTGTGTGTGCTGTTGTTGCTGCTGTTGTAGTTGCAGCACAGAGGTGCTGGAAGCGGAGACCGCGGATGCAGGCGCTGCTTTGCTGTGGTTGGTGTAAGGACCGCCGGCACCGTTTATTGGTGTGGTGGTGGGATTAGCGCGCTCGCGTGCCATGGGCGGCAGGCGTGAAGTGCGCATGATGGAAGGCACCTCGTAGTGATTCTGTGTTTGGGTTTGGGTTTGTGACATGTTCTGTGGGCGTTTCCGTGTGCCCGGTGGCGGTGGCGGTGGTGGAGCGGTATTGTAAGTGGGCTGGCTCGCACTCTCTGGGCGGTGGCGTTGAGATGCATGAAACAGCGGAGGAGGTGACATCATGGTTTGGCTGTTGACAAATAATGACTGCGAGAAGCAGTTAGCCGACTGTGATAACGGCTGAGACGCAACACGGTGCTCTAGCATCGGCGGTGAAGTAAAATATATATGTGTATTGAAAAGCCTTAAAAGGAAAAAAAAAAATAATCTACTGTGTGTAAATAATAAAGACAAAGGAGTTGATGAAAGAATTTTGATGAAGTGTTTGACAAGCTCTTGCAAACATAAAAGTGCGTCACGTGCCTGAATAAAAGAGTACATATATGTGTACATATTGAGAAGTATTGCTGTTATTTGCATGCATGTGGTGTATTTCGTTTTTATTTTCGTTTTCGTTTTTACCTCATTTGTCCGTCCCTGCTCGGTTACTCTTTGAAAGGCAAATAAGCGCTGGTATTGCTTAGGTCAGATGATTTCATCGAGAGTTCAGGACGAAAATACGTGTAATGCATATATATATAAAAAGATCTTATCCCTTCCAACCGTTAAAAAAATAATAATAAAGTTTTTACAACAACGCACAGGAACTGTATCAGTCCACAGTCCTCTAAAAAAAAAATGGAGTGAGGGGGAATAGATGGAATCAAAAAAAATTACGGAACGGGTCGATAGATGTTCTCCTTTATAAATATATATTTTTCTGCACCTTTGTCATAAATATTAGTGTTAAAAGAAACTTTGTGGTATCATCAATATACATGTACGCACAAATTATCTCTCTCTCTCTCTCTCTCTCTCTCTGTCTGTGTGCCTTTCGCTCGCGGTTTCTACTGCTTGAAGATGGGGAAGTCCGTCATCACCTTGCTGTGCAGCGCATTGGTGGGGTTCCAGTTGGCCACAATCGTCTTGGTGTCGGTGTAGAACTCCACACCCATCTTACCGTAGAAGTGCTTGTCGCCGCGGAACGACTTGCGGCTGCCAGTAAAGGAGAACATGGGCAGAGGCACCGGGATGGGCACGTTGATGCCGATCTGGCCGGCAGTGACCTCGTGCTGGAACTTGCGGGCGGCCGCACCGCTCTGGGTGAAGATGGCCGTGCCGTTGCCGTAAGGGTTGCTGCGGATGATCTCGAGGGCCTCGTCCATGGAGTCGACGGTCATGATGGTCAGCGCGGGGCCAAAGATCTCCTCCGTCCAGCAGGGCATGGCAGTGGTCACGTCGGTGATAACCGTCGTGCCAATCCAGAAGCCGTTGGGGTAGCCCTCCACAGAGCACACACGGCCGTCGACAGGGATCTTCGCGCCCATCTTCTCCGACTCCGTGATGATGCGGACGGCGCGGTCGCGGGCCTCCTTGGTGATCATCGGGCCGTACGCGCCGTTCTTCGTGCCAACGTCGGGCTTCAGCTCGGCGGCCTTGGCGCAGATATCAGGGATCCAGTTCTTGGCCTCGCCGACGAGAATGGCGACGGAGAGCGCCATGCAGCGCTGGCCGCACGCGCCGGCCGCCGCGCCGAGGATCGCGTTGATGGCGTGATTCTTGTCCGCGTCGGGCATCACGACGGCGTGGTTCTTCGCGCCGCAGTTCGCCTGCACGCGCTTGCCGTTGGCCGCACCGCGGGAGTAGATGTAGTCGCCGGCGCCGTTGCCACCGACGAAGCTGATGGCCTGGATCTCGGGGGCGTCGCAGATGAAGTTGACGGTGTCCGGGCCACCGTTGACCATCTGCACAATGCCGGCCGGCACGCCCGCCTCGATGGCGAGCTCGCCGAGGCGCAGCGCGGTGTGGGGCACCTTCTCCGACGGCTTCACGATCATGGCGTTACCCGCCGTCACAGCGAGGGGGTACATCCAGAGGCAGCACATGGCGGGGAAGTTGAAGGGGCAGATGCCGGCGGTGACGCCGAGGGGGTAGCGGTAGCTGTAGGTGTCCATGTGGGAGGCGACGTTCTCGAGCGTCTCGCCCATCATGAGAGATCCCATGGAGCACGCGTACTCGACCACTTCGAGACCGCGGAAGATATCGCCGGCGGCGTCGGAGAGGGTCTTGCCCTGCTCACGCGTGATGAGCTGGCAGAGCTCGTCGTTATGGTCGCGGATGAGCTGCTGGTACTTGAGCATGACGCGGACGCGGTTGGGGATGGACACCTCGGCCCACTTCTTCTGGGCCTCCACGGCACCGCGGAGAGCCTCCTCGTGCTCCTCAGGCGTCGACTGCGGCGCCTTAGCGATGACCTCACCGGTAGCGGGGTTGTACACGTCGAAGAACTTGGTCGCCTTGGACTCAACGAGCTTGCCGTTGATAAGGTTCTTGACCACTGGCACGGAGGCCAGGAACAAAGTGGTGCGGCGCATCATTGTCGATAGAACGGTTGATAGAGGGAAGAGGATACGAAAAGCAAAAAAAAAACGGTTAGAACTAAAAAAGGGGGAAAAATAAAGATACACGAGAGAAAGGGAAGATGGGTCAAAATAGGAAGCAGGAAAAAAAAAAAGATAGCAACTCACATGTATATTCAAAGCATGTACAGATCCAATTCCAAGATAGATACATTTTTGCTATATTCAGTTTTAAAAAAGTCTGTTTTGTAAGCTCATGTTTGTATTTTTACTAAGCCAATACATTACTCTACCGACCCATTTAATAAAAAAGTAAGGTGAAAAACAAAAAAAAGCAAAGGGGAATAAAGAGAAAAAAGCATGTGTTTGTGAAAAGAGGAAAAAAAAAAAGAAATATGTTGCAACAAAATGACAAAAGTGTAAAGCACAGAGCCACATGTACGGATATATATTTATGCGTATATATATGTTAGTCTGGGATGGACGTGTGACATGCACATGAAATGTTTACCATATTCATATTCATGTAAAAAAAAAAAAAAAAGAAGAAGAAAGAAAGAAGAAAAGCCTGTATATATTAGTCATAGAACTCAATCCAGCCCTTGCATTCGCTCTCTGAGTCACGGATATAATACCGGCCGTTCACAATATCTAGGTTGAACACATCGCTGTACGGCTTACCGTTCCACTCGTGGAAGTAGCGGTTCTGGTCTGCCACGTACACGATGCGGCGCTCAACGTCGACGTCGGTGATGACGCCGATGTGCCCCCACGGGCTACCGTACGACATGGGGTAGATAATGAGGCTGCGCGGCAGCGGCGGGGCGAGCGAGCCCTGCTTCACGTAGCGCACCGGCACCTTTTCCCACGCCGTCTTGGGGGCCCAGTCCTCTGGCGTGTGCTCCGCCTGCGGGTCCACCCCTTCGTTCAGCCGCGGCCGGTACACGTACTTGAGGCTGGCAAAGCAGTAGGCGCAGTTGCGCTGCTGGAGCAGCAGGCGGCGCGTGCTCCACAGCCACCGCCGCGCAAACTCGACGCACTGCCACTTGTAGCCCATGAACAGGCCGTCCGCGTAGTTCTTGCCTCCGTCCCAGCGGTTGCTGTGGCCGTTGCTGTAGGCGTGCACGCCATCGGCCGTGGTGCCGCAGATGTGGTGCGCCTCCAGCTGCTTCTGTCCAGCACCAGTGGCACTCCCGACAGAGCTTGGCTCCGAGACCTCAGTGGCTTCGACGGTGTCCAGCCGTTCCTTGTAGCACCCACTGCCCATGTTGAATTGTCGTGATGTAGGATAAGCCAAAACTTGTGCAGTGGACATGCAAAAGCGAAAAGTGGAGGAGTGAATGTTTAAAAAAAAAGGGGGGTTAAAGGAAAGAAAAACGAGGTGGAAAAAAATCACAAATGACAGCTAGAAACTAACAGTTGCTACTACACATGGCAAGGAAGAGGGGGGTGGGGGGGAACGGAGAGGGAAAAGGAAAAATTGAGAAAAATTAGTTACTCGCATGATGACATCATCAATACAGTAGTAGAAGGGCAAAACTATTGGCAAGACACAAAGGAATATTAATTGTTTTTTTTTTTTTTTTTTTTTTTTTTAAGTATGTAGTTGAGCAACATTATCGTCAAATGATTGGATGCACATTTATTATTAAATTCACACGCGATGGAGTTAGTGTACTTAGTTGGGGGATGTATCGGTGGACCGCATACTAAGAAGAGAAACAAAAATTATTTAAAAAAAAAAAGGAACGATGTTAACCTTATTGTTAGGGATTTTAATTATCGGCAAAAGAAAGAGGAATGCGTGGAAGCAAATAAATAAATAAATAGAAAAAGCATCATCAACAAAAGTAATTCTTACAGCAACAGTGGTAAACAAAAAACTAATGAAAGGAAAAGAAGAGCAGTCACTCCCTCGTTAGAGCCAACTGCTCCTCTGCTTTTCCTTCAGTTGGGTCGCTAAGCTCTGGAAGGTCAGCGCTTGGTTGGCCATCTGCTCGGAGCGATCCCCCATCTCGCGCAGCCGCTCGCCACGCTCCTGCACCTTGCGCACATTCTCGCTCATCATACGCTTCGCCTCAATCAAACTCACATTCTCGCGCTCCGCAATCGCCTTCAGCTGGGCGTAGCGGCTGCCCTTTGGCAGCTCCGACGACAGCGTCGAAGGCGGAGAAGTGGGGGCACCAGGGCGAGAGGCAGCGGTGGTGGCGCCCGTCGGCGAGGCCGACGACGCGGAGGCTACGCTATTGTTCGTGGCGGTGGCGGCCCTGTTGCTGCCCAAGAGCTGGTTGCGCTCCAGCGCCGCCTTCTCTTGTGCGCTTGGCGCCGTCGCCTGGTTTGGCGACGGCTGGGAGGCGGCCACCACGTTGGGCTGCGAGGAGAAGCTGCTAGAGACACTCGGGGCGCGGCCGCTCGACGGGACCGGCATCGGCGCCGACGGCGCATCGTTGCTCTTCGTCTTGCGGAGCGTCTCCGATTCCAACTTGAGGGCAATGTCCTCCCACGGCAGCGTCATGAGCCGCTTGAAGAAGCCCGTCTCCTGCTTGAGCGTCAGCGGCGGCGGCAGGAAGCGGCCGTAGCCGCGGAAGGTCGGGGGCACCGGGCTGTAGAGGCGACGGTTGCCAAAGCACTTTCGCACAATGATGCCGCTCTCCTTGGGTCCTAGGTTAGCCTCAATGTAGAAGTGGCCGAGCACGCCGTTGTTAGAGCCGAGGAAGTACAGGTGCAGCGTGTTGTCAATCTCGATAGGGAGTACCTGAAGCTTGTCCTCGCCAGCAAAGTCGAGCGTCGCGTAGGGCTCCATCCGCGGCCTGGCTGTGCGGCTGTCGAGGATGTTGAGCCACCGCCAGCCGTTCGCGTCGCGCGTGATGACAATCACGGAGCCGCGCGCACGATACACCGTCAAGTACTCCAGGCGGCGCGAGGCATCCAGGCGGCAGATGGCGGGCGTTGCCGTCGGGGCGGCGGTGCTGCTCGTGGGGCTGTTCGTGGCGTCAAACAGCGAGCCGATGTCCACCATGGCAATTTCCTCCGCCATGACGAAGGCAATGGTGGGCGACAGCGCCACCACCTTGGTGGGGGACTGAACCGAGTTGAGCACGTAGCTGCGCATCTCGCCCTGTGGCGTGTCGTAGCAGAGCTCCGCCCTGCCGAGGTTCCAGGTCGCCTCGACGTTAACAATACTGCCGTGCACAATGAGCGGGTTCTCGGGTGCCATGTGCATGCCAGCCGTTTCGAGGGTCCACAGGAGGTTGGTGCCCTGGGCCTCGACGGTCAGTAGAATTTCGCCACCAACGGCAGTCAGTGTGAAGGCGGGGATGGGCTTCCACTCCTCCACCGCACCGATGCGGTAGCACCACGCGTTCTCAAAGCCATCCGCGAGACCACAGCCAAGCGTCATCTTGAACAGAGTGGCACCGAGCGCATCGAAGGCGCTCACGAACCCGTACTCGCTCCCGCTCGCGGGGCGGTCCTCCAGGCGGAGCGACACCTCGAACTTCATGATATCGCCGGAGAGATTGGGCGGCGGGGGCACTGACGCCGTGGTGACGCACAGCCGCGTCGCCTTGGCCGCGTAGGGCGGATTCGAAAAGGCGATCATGCGCATCGTACTCACGTTCCACAACAGGAAGCCTTTGCCGTCGCCTATGAGGTAGGCGAGGCAGAGCGTGCTGTCCGGCATGCCGGGTGTCGCCCGCCAGAAGGAGTCCAGCGAGATGACCTTGGCTCCGGTGGGGAGGAGGCCGCCCGGGATGAGCACCATGTAGGGCTTGCCGTCCTCGTCCTTCTGGCCACTCAGGTCCACGATGGCGACCGTGCCGTCCTCCAGGAGCACCAGAATGCTCTTGCCGTCGTTGGTGATGCGCATGCGGCTCGTCACGGTCGATGGCTCGAGGCGCGCGTCAATGAAGGAGCACTGCTTGACCATGCGTGTGCCAGGCGTGCCGGGGCCATCGAGCTGCAGGGCCGCGCGGTCTAGGTTGAAGACGAACGCGCCCGTGTTGCGCCGAATATCATTCTTCATCACCGTGATGATCGCCTCGTTCGAGTAGACACGTACGATCAGCTCGGTCGGCAGAAACGCCGAGTCAAACGACGGCAGCGCGACCTCCACCACGAGGGACGCAGGGTCCTGCTCCAGCGCCAGCGCGACCCACGGCATGCACTTCTGCAGCGCACGCGGATGCATGGCAAACGCCTCGTTGGACTCGGGCGAGAGGCACATGGCCTGTGCGGCGTCCGTCACGGTCACCATGATCGTCTTCTTCCACAGCTCCGCCTCGCGATTGCCATATTCAACCTGCTTCTCGTTTTCCGGCAAGCACTGCTGCAGCAGCGTCGTTCCGCCGCGCAGGAGCCGCTCCCACGTCGAGGAAATGGGCGTGTTCTTGATCTGCGAGGCGAGCTGCCGCAGCTGCACCTCTGGCAGACGGATGAGCAGTGCACGAGGATGCCACGGGCACGTCGCGCTCAACTCGCGCAGCTCCTTGGTGCTCTCGAGGCCACCCGTCTGGCGGTTGCGCTTCGCGAGGATGGGACGGAGACCGCCCTCGCTCGTCACGAAGAGCGCCTCCAGGTCGACATCGGTGAGACCGTTGCCCCAGTAGCTCGAAATCATGCACGGCTCGACGCTGAAGACGTTGTAGTAGTTGTCCGCCAGGCTGTCGCTGTTGGGGTTGGGAGTCGCTGCAGTTGTTGTCATGACGGCACCCTTCGCCGCGGCCTTCCCCTCCGTACCGGTGTAGGCGTTCAGGTGGTCGATAATCTTGTCCTGCCGAATGACCTTCTTGTCGTCGAGGCGGATGACGACCTCGACGATATCGCGCTGGCCGTGGAGGAGCAGGTACATCTGGCTGTGCTTGTCGTTGGTGGAGTGAAAGCCGTCGGCGAGCTTGGTGCGCGCGATGTGGATGCCCACGCAGTACTCGTTAAAAAAGAAGGCGTCGTACGAGCTCGGGATGGAGTGCGAAATGCTGCTGGCTAAGTCGATACTCCAGTACAGCTCGCACATCTTGTTTTTCTTCTTCTTGGTCTCCGTCCATAGAAGGAGCTTCGTACTGTACATGGTCGTCGCGGCGACGTAGTTGCCACCAGGGCTGACGCGGCACGCGGCGAGCATGCCGTCCGGCGAGCCCGAGATAGAAGAGGCATCAAAGAAGGCGCTCAGACGTGCCTCGTCAATGTACCACTTGACCACGCCAGGTACGCCAGCCACCACACCGACGAACGCGTTGGGGTTCTCCGGGTACGAGTCCATGGAGAGCACGGAGCCCCACGAGAAAAACTTGCCGCTGCTGCCCTCAGAGCTGTCCACCTCGACCGGGCGGTCCTTGATCAGCGGACTGCAGAGACCGAGAATGTCGATCTCGGTGGTTGTCCAGCAAATGACAGGGCGGTCCTCCGGGTTGAGTGTAATGGGGTTGAGACGGAAGTAGGACACGACGCCGTTCTTGCGGCCCACGGCGCCACACGTCAGGCCCTTGGGCACGTGCAGGCAGGTGAAGGGCGCCCCGTTCGGCGTCAACTGCGAGTCTCCCGCACACACGTTGTAGTCCATGCACAGCAGCACGTCCGCAGAGAGAATCAGAAACGTGGTCGTGCCGGTATAAAGGAAGAGGTCTAGCCAGTGGGTGCCCTGGCGGAGCGGGAGGATCTGACGGCACATCTCCTTGCCCATCACGAGCACCTTGGCGTCATCGCCCACACAGACAAGCACGCCCAAAAGTGTATCGTAGCGGCAAATGTGGTAGTCGGACATGACCACCGTGCTGTTGCCACCCAACTGGAAGGTGTAAGGCGACTGTGCCTCTGCTGCCGCTGCAGTTGCGGTGTCCTTGTTGGGCGAAGGGTCCCAAAAGCGGAACTTATCCATTGTATTGTCTGTCTTTTCCCCTTTCTCTTCACGTCTACAAACTAGTAAGTTCAATTGAAACGGAGTTGATTGTTTACGTTTTCGATTGTTGCTTACACGGTATTATAAACAGAGAACAAATAAAAAATGATAACAACTTGTATGTTCTATAGCGTATACTATGTACACGTTACAATCGATAAAAAATGAGAGGTGAAAAAAAAAATTAAAGCAACTATTTTTAAAAAATAAAAAAAAATGAACCTTGTTAAACAAGAAGAAAGAACCAAAGAAAGATGTAACAAAGTGTGGACATATAAGAATTGATGAAAACCCCCACCAGAGATACCGGATTAAAGCAAGAATACCAATAAAAGGAAGTGCACACCGTCGCTACGAGAGACGGTAAATGCCCTTGGCACTTGTATTTGTTGTTGTTTTAGTCGCTTGAAGTGAAATCGATCAAAATTAAAATAATTCACGTTTTTGGCGTGAAGGGGGGAAAAAAAAATTCATGTCAACAATACGAACATCAACCTAATAGAAAAAAAAAAACAACACACACACAAAGGAAATATATCCTTGAAAAAAGGAACAGAAAAAAAAAAGAAATATATATAGAAAGCGCAACGAGATTACTATTTTCATACTTACTGAGATAGTTCTAGACGTTTAATATAATCATTAATAAGTATGGTTTCAGAAAATGAAAAGAGCAACAAAAAATCGAATATAGATATATATATATATATTTAAAATCGCTAGCAACGCGTCACGAATTAATAAAGCCTTACAATATCATTTATTCTTTTTTATTATTATTAATGTTTGAATAAATTATGTTCTACTTTTCAACTGTTTCCAATTTTTTTTTTTTTGATTCGAACCTCATATATACTTACTTAACTAGCGAAGCACGCACACACGCACACACGCACACACTTTTTTCGTTAGACGGGCAAAGGAGAAAAGAAAAGGGGGGGAAAAAAAAAGCACCTGCATACTTATATTTTCAGTACGATGCTTGAAACCGAAAGGCAGTTTCTATTTACGAGTCCGCGCCCGGTGGAGTGTTGTGAACCACGGGCTTGGCCGATAAGAACTGAAACTCGTGCACGGTCGTCTCCTGGTACGTCTCACCCTTGTTCAGCACGGTGGACGGGAAGGTAGACACGTTCGGGCTGTTCGGGAAGTACTCGCACATGAGGGCAACACCGCTGTGCTGCTGGAAGCGCTTCCCTTTCGTGCCATCGGCGTCCTTGGGCAGCGCGTTCGCCGTGTAAACCACCACGACCGGGTTGGTGGTGCTCACACGCATCTGCAGCTGCGTGTCGGGGCTGTAGAGAGTTGCAGCCTCGCGCAGCGTCGCATCCCAGGTGTCCAGGGCGATGGCGTCGTCGTAACCCCACGGGTCGCGGCCCATCTCCTCCGTGTCTAGCATGCCGTCGATAATGGGGCGCATCTCGTTGTAGTCGTTCACAGTGCCAGTCGTCTCGGTCATCTCGCCCTTCAGAATAAAGTCCTCCGTCATGACCGCAACGTGCTTGGCCGGGACTTGGAGGCAGTGGTTCGTGATGAGCGACGGCAGCGCCGCCTTCATCTCAGGCTTGATGGGCCGCGGCACGCCGTTGAGGTTCCAGTACGCGTTGTTCGTCAGGTTCACCACAGTCGCCTCCACCGGCGTGTTCTCGGAGAGCGACGCCTGGTACACGTACTTGAGCGCCGCCACCGTCGACTTCTTGAGGATGGTGTATGTGGCCGTCACAAACAGCTCGCCTGGGAAGCCCTGATCTAAGTGCGGCGACGTGAGGTGGAAGGATACGCCAATCTCGTCCTCGCCTTCCGTCACGATGTACTTCCACTGATGCTTGTCGAAGCCCTGAGGACCACCGTGGAGGGTGTGACCGCCCATGTTCTGCAGAAGCTTGTAGTTGCTGTTGTTGAGCGTGAACTCGCCGTCGGCGATGCGGCCCGCAAAGCGACCGCGGGTCGACCCGCGCGGGAGGACGGGGTCCTTCAGCTCCTCGGGGCTCGTGTAGCCCAGGCACACCTCTAGCCAGCTGGACGGGTTGTCCGCCGGCTTGTGCGGGTCGCGCACGCAGACAGAGTTGATGGAGGCGCCATAGGTCAGAAGCTCCACGCGGATGTAGGGGGACGAGAGGGTGATCTTGAACCCTTCGCCAAACGGCTCTACCTTGCTCTTCGTCTGCTCGCAGGCCGGAGGCGGGGGTGCCAGGGGCTCCGCACGGACAGGGGAGGGATTGTTATTGTCTTCTTCCGACATTCTTGGTAGGGCTACTAAAGAAAAGATGAATAAAACAACTAACTAACTAATAATAATAATAATAAAAAAAAGCAATCTCAGTAAAGAGAAAAAGAAAGAATGAAAGGAGGAGAAGCTCAATTTTGTAGGAGCACTCCGTCTGATGTAAACAGAGCCACATCAAGTTATACATCTGAAGGGAAACGATTACTTTTTTTGCCTTTCAAAGAGAAGAAGAAAAAGTTATAAGAAAAAAAAAAAGCAGAAGAGTGGTTTTCAAGCAGAAAAAAAAAGGGAGAGGAGATTTTATGATGGTTCACTCGGCACATTAAGCGCTTGCTGAATAGTGAACTCGGTTGCCTCAACCGCAAGACAGTACATCGCCGTCTGCGCGTTTTGAAGCTCCTGAAAAGTGAGATACAGCTCCAGCTCTGTTTTGCGCAGACAGTTGTGTGCCGCCTTTGCCATCTGGCACGAAAGGGTAGCGGCTGCCACATCCGTGACCAGAAATTCACTGATCTGATCCGTGTAGGACTGTATAAGCTGTAGTGTATCTGTGTCACATTCCCTGTTGTACAAAGGGTTCTGTTGCGGTTGTTGTTGTTGCTTCTGTGGAAGTGATATGTCGTTGGGGCTTGTTGCGCTGTTGTTGATAGTGTTCATGATGACACAGGTGAATTTGTGCTAAACTCTAAGGACGTTGAGAGAAGTAGGAAGGGAAAAAGAAATGAACGCGCAAAATGTGAACAAGAAAATATTGATATCCAACAAGATAAAAAGCGAGAAGAAAACAACTACGAGGCATGTGTATTGAGAAAACCCCCGAGAAGTAATCGATATGTGTAATATGAACTAGCAACCGCTGTGAGTGCAGACGATAAAGAGTCGCAACTAAAAGATAATCAAAAAAAAAAAAAAATATGTTGTAAAAAGGGGAAGAAGAAAAAGAGAACAATAATAATAATAATAATTTAACTTTTTTTTTTCTTTTTGAAGTAGCCAACCGTACTTTGTCGACCTGAAGTGTGCAGAAAAATAA
>AUXN01000116.1:0-20555 GCA_000482125.1 Strigomonas galati
CGTTGGAATCAACTTATTTCCCTTTCCATTCTCATTTGCTTCTTTTAACGGTTTAAAGATTGTGTTTACCTCACCTTTCCCTTGGTCTTCCCATTTTCTTGTGTATACAAACTAAGAAAAAAAAATAAGGCTATCTTAAATCTTAAAAAAAAAAAAAAGACTCTTTTTCTACTAAAATGTCCCTTACCATTTGCGCCTACCTGCAGCCGATGAACGTCCCGATCGTCACCAAGTTCCTCAATGACAACTGCGCTGCCAACGCCAAGAAAATTGTGATAGGCACCTCCGTGGAGGACTTCGCGGAGGCCAAGGCGGAGGGCGGCCCGATCGCGCTCATCATCGAGACGTCGGCGCACGATACACTGAAGAGCCTGTGCGACGACTTTGACGCGAGCGGCCCGCGCCGTGTCAAGTTCATCTACAGCATCAGCGCTGGTGTCGACTCGTACCGTCTGCACGAGATCAAGAAAGAGTTGGACGGCATTCCCATTCACAACGCGCAGGGTGTCTACTCTCGCGTCCTCGCTGAGCACGTCACCTTCTCCATGATGTACTTCAACCGCTCCCCGTGGCGCCTGAACAAGTCCAAGCACGAGAAGAAGTGGGACCGCTTTAACATGACGGAAGTGCACGGCCAGAAAGTGGCCGTCATTGGGTATGGCGACATTGGCCAGCACTGCGGGAAGCTTGCCGCTGGCCTGGGCATGCACGTGACTGGCATCCGCCGCACGCCTCCTTCTGCGCCGGTTGATGAGCACGGCGTGCACCTCACCACGGAAGCGTTTGCGGACGAAATCGTCGCGGAGGCGGACTTCGTCGTGGGTGTCCTTCCCGGCACGAGCGCCACCAAGCAATTCTTCAACAAGGCCTTCTTCGCCAAGATGAAGCCGAATTCCGTCTTTATCAACATTGGCCGCGGTGCCACGCAGTGCGAGACCGATATTGTGGAGGCTCTTGAGAACGGCACCCTTCGTGGTGCTGCACTCGACGTGTTCGAGACGGAGCCGCTGCCGGAGTCTTCTCCGCTGTGGGGTCTGCCAGATGATAAGCTGTTGCTGTCCGCGCATTGTGCGGACTGGACGAACACGCTTATCGAAAACTCTCTCGACAACTTTGCTCAAATCTTTACAAGCTACCACGCCAACGGCACTTCCAATGCCTACTGTGTTAGCATTGACAAGGGTTACTAAGCGTAAGGGAGAAAAGTATTTCCCTTATTTGCTCTCCTAATGGTGTTCAGCAATACCCTATATTTATTTCTTACTTTCCTTCTAAACAATAGCGGGAATAAAAAACTAATATACGAACGAAAAAAAAAAAAGAAGCATTCCTTTATATGCTATTTTTATAGACGTATGCTCACTGAGATCGATACTTTTTTCCTTTTGTTTTTTTCTTATTCAAATTTGACTTTAAAAAACGATAAATATACTTCTGTTTTTTTTTTTTTACGCTTTAGTAGATTCAAAACCAAACAGCATATCACACCTTTATTTACTTTCGCTTTCATACATAAATGGTTTCCAATTACTTTCTGTTCTCATTGTCATATGGGCTGATTTTTCACTATCTTTATCTCTCTCTCTCTCTCTTTCCCTCACACGTTTGACGAAAAAAGAAAATTCCTATTTAATTTTTTTTTCCGAAGGAAAAAAAAAATGCCCCTCACTATTTGCGCCTGTGTGCTCAAAAAGAATGTCCCTATTGCAGCCAAAATGCTGCAGGAGAATTGTGGTGCCAAGGCAAAGAATATTGTTATCGGCACCTGCGCAGAGGACTTTGCTGAGGCGAAGGCCGCTGGCGGCCCCATCGCCCTCGTTGTTGAATATGACTCGCAGGAGACCCTGAAGAGCATGTGCGACGACTACGAGAAGGGCACCAACCGCCGCGTCAAGTTTATTTACAGCACCAGCGCCGGTATGGACTGCTACCGCATCCACGAGATCAAAAAAGAGCTGCGTGGTCTTCCGTTTCACAACGCACAGGGCGTTTACTCGCGCCCGCTGTCCGAGCATGTAACGTTTGCCATGCTCTACTTCAACCGCTCCCCGTGGCGCCTCAATCAGTCTAAACGTGAAAAGAAGTGGGACCGTTTTAACATGACGGAGGTGTATGGTCAGAAGGTGGTCATTATCGGGTACGGCGACATTGGCCAGCAGTGCGGTAAGCGCGCCGCTGGTCTCGGCATGCATGTGACCGGTATCCGCCGTCAGGTCCCGGCCAACCCCGTCGACCAGTACGGCGTGCATGTGAAGACAGAGGCCGATTTGGACGCCGTCCTGGCGGAGGCGGACTTCGTCGTGAGTGTGCTGCCTGGCACGCACTCTACCAAGCACTACTTCAACAAGGCCTTCTTTGCCAAGATGAAGCCGAGTGCCGTTTTCATTAATATTGGCCGCGGTTTGTCTCAGTGTGAAGAGGATGTGGTGGAGGCGCTGGAAAAGGGCACGATCCGTGCCGCCGCACTCGATGTTTGCGAAGCAGAGCCGCCGGCGGAGACGTCGCCGCTATTTAGTTTTCCCGATGACAAGTTGTTGCTCTCTGCGCACTGCGCTGGCATTACGAACCGTATGGTAGAGAATTCGCTCGAGAACTTCAGCAAGATTTTCAATGACTACTGCACGACAGGCACCTCTGATGCCTACGTGGCGGACCTTGATAGGGGTTATTAGTTTTCCTTGTTCTTGCTCTACTTCTTACATTTATTTAATTCACTTTTTTTTTCCTTTTCACAAAAAACGTTCTTCTTCTTACTATTATTACTAACTCTGACTGTGGAATTGTATGCTCTTTCAATTACCGTTCTTACTATTGGATGATTGTTGTAAACAAACGCACACAAACAAAAATTAAAAAAAAAAAAGAAGAGAGAGTAAAAAGAATGAGAAAAAAAAAACATCATTTTACGTGTTGTTAGGAGGAGTGGTTTTGCTTCAAACACTCATCAGTTGTGAAAAGGGTACATTTTTTTTTCTCCTCCTGTTATCTTCTTCGTTCTCCGTTATGGTAGATTATCTTATCAAGCACTTATTAGCAACAAGAACTCCTAAACCTTCGTTTACAAACACAACGAAAAAAATGACGGAAGCAAAAGAAGCCCCTATCTTGTGCATTGCCACCTCCTTCAATCGGAGCCCTACCGTCTCCAATGTGGTCCCCACCAGCATGTTCCCCGTCCGCTATCTAACCTCGGACACCCCCGAGGTGGACTTCAAGGAGGCGAAGGAGTCCAAGAAGCCCATCGTGCTCTTCATCCTAGGCCCCAACGGGCACAAGGCGCTGACGTACCTCTGCGATGACTACGAGCTACCGCTGAGTGAGCGCCGGGTGAAGTGGATCCACAGCCTCTCTGCCGGCATCGACTGGTACAACCTGAAGCCCATCATGCACTACGTGAAGGACATCACCTTCACCAACGGCAAGGGCGCCTACAGCTATATGCTGGGGCTCCACGCCGTCTATTCCATCCTGTACTTCAACCGTCAGACGGCCAAGATGCAGCAGCTGCGCCGCGAGCGGCAGTTTGACTGCTTCTTCCTGGATGAGATTCGCGGCTCCAAGGTGGGCATTCTCGGCTACGGCGACATTGGTCGCGAGGCCGCTCGCATGCTGCAGCCGATGGGGCTGGAGGTGACTGGTGTGCGCCGCAGCCTGGATGCCCCTGAGCGCGACGAGTACAATGTGCTGCAGGTCTCCGGCGACGCTGCCACGCAGCAGGTGATCGAGGAGTCTGACTTCCTCATCAACTTGCTGCCCAAGACGGCGCACACGGAGGGCATGTTCAATGCGGACATGTTCGCGAAGATGAAGCGCAACGCGGTGTATATCAACTTGGGCCGTGGCGAGACGCAGAAGGACAGCGACCTCGCAGACGCCCTCCGCGACGGCGTTATTGCCGGAGCGTCGATTGATGTGTTTGAGGTGGAGCCCCTTCCGCCGACGTGCCCGCTCTTTGACATCCCGGATGACAAGCTGCTGCTGACGCCACACAACGCGTGCATGACGACGGAGTCTTTTACGGGCGCGATTAAGCGGTTTGTGACGCTCGCGACGCAGTACTTGGAGACTGGCGATCTCGAAGGCGTGTATAAGCCCGATCTTGAGAGTGGGTACTAAGCTACCTGTCTTATATGCTCCTTCGTTCTCTTTTTTCTGTTTTTTTTTTTTTCTTTTCTTTTTTTTCTCATTATTATTACTAATATAACTTGTGTTGGCAATGGCTATATTTAATTTCACCTTTTTTTTTTTGCAATATCGTGCATTTTATTTTTTTGTTTGTAGATCACTTATTTAATTTTTTTTTCCCTTACTGTCGAACTCGGTTTTGTTTTTTTTTTTTTTTCTTCTTCTTCTTCTTCTTAATTTCTCTCCTGTTGATCTTCATCATTAATAATAACATATTGCCAATGCATCTTGTTTTAGTTGATTTTACACAGTTGCTTACGAGGTGAAATCAAGAAGCATCTATGTTTCTGTCTTTTCTTTTCTTTCTTTCCTTGTTTTTTCGCTCTCGTATATAAACTAATTATAATTGCTTTTCTCTACGAGGAGGTGCATAGAAGCGTTACCAGTGATCATGTACGACTGATAAACGGTGTGTAAACAAGCAATCTTTCTGTTTTGCAACTTATATAGTATCTCTCTCCCTCTCTTTGTTTTTTCCTGTTTCTTTTTTCTGGAAAAGTTAATTATAATATTAGTAAAAGTTATACCTTTTTTTTTTTATACCAAAAAACTTCAGCTTTTTGTAGAAGCTTATCGTTTTTATACACGCATTTTATCGTTGTATTTTTTAACTTTGCTTTCCGTTTTTTTTTTTTCTTCTTCTTCACGTTGCTGAACAATCATATTTTTTTTCTATATTTCAGTTTAACTTTTTTTTTCTGTTTGTTTCAAAAGAGCACTTTTTTTTTTTTTCTGGTTACTACAATTGAGCTTTGACTTAGTATTCGTTCAAACGTAAGAAAACAAAGTATAATAAAAATACAAAGACATAAATCTATAAAATTATTATCATAATAATTTGCTAGCACCAACAGCGCTCTATACCTTATCGGATGTTCGATAAGATAGTAGCTGGGTTTCTCACTTCCTACTTGGGTGAGTACTTTGAAAACATTGATACCGAACAAGTAAAAATCTCTCTTTGGGGCGGTAATGTGCACCTGAAGAACCTACGTTTTCGCAAAGATGCCCTCCGCCTGTTGGATTTGCCGTTCTGCGTCGCGGACGGCGTGATTGAGGACCTCGTCGTCACCATCCCGTGGTCACGGCTGCAGTCCGAAAGTGTCGTGATGGTGATGGACGGCGTCGTGCTCTCGCTCGAGGAGAAGCGCAACGCGCACTACGACATCACCCAGTGCCTCCTCGACGCGATGCAGCGCCGACGTCGGGAGCTCGAGATCTCGGAGGAGGCCATGCTCGTACAGTGGGAAGAGGAGGAGGCGCGGAAGCTCGCTGAGGCGATCGAGAGCACGGGCGCGAACGACAAGAAGGGCGGCGCGAAGGAGGAGGCTGAGGATGCGTCGACCAACACCTTCATGGCGCGTCTCAAGTCGTGCATGATCAACAATGTCAAGTTAGAGCTGAAGCGCGTCACGCTGCAGTACAGAGGACTCTTCCCCCGCACAGCAGGCGCTGACGCCGCCGCCGGAGCCGTAGCGAGTAGCTCCTCCAAGAAGGGAGGAGGTGTCAATTACGACAATGATGGCCGTGGTGGCACGGTCTTCGCGCTGCACATTGACGAGATCCGTAGCTACTCCTGCAATGAGAAGTACGAGCCCTGCTTTAGCTCCATTCAACTCAAGATGATGCACAAAGTGATGCAGATTAATGGCATTTACATCACCCTTTCCCCGACTGGAGCAGGTGCCTCTTCGTCGTCGTCGAAGGAAACCAAAATTGTGTACCCGTTCAACGTGGGCATCAAGTTGCAGTACCAGCCGATCCCGTACGACCGGATGCAGCCGAGCTACTTGCTCGGTGTGTCCCTCACGCCTGTCCAGACGGCGCTGCGCACAGAGCAGATGCGCATCAGCACCGCCCTCATGCACGAGATTACGTCAGCGCAAGAGCAGGAGGAGCGCCGGCTCCTTCGCCCGGTGAGCTCGCGACCAACGGACGACCCGCGCGCGTGGTGGCAGTACGCGATTCAGTCGACACTACTGACACTCCGCAAGAAGAAGCAGGTCAGCTCCTCCTCTACTACATCAGGCAACAATAACAATAGTGGGAAGGACAGCGGGAGCACTGGGTCGCCCGTGTCGCGCAAGTCAACCACCTTCTCGTGGAAGAAAGTCATCGAGATGCGCAAGAAGCGCCAGCTGTATATCCAGCTGTACAAGCGCAGCAGGCGCACGCAGCTCCGCGCGGCGGCGTGGACGGACCCCATCACGGCCGTGGAGACGAAGCAGCTGCAGTGCATGGAGGAGGGCGAGCTCCCGGTCGAGACCATCAAGCTCGCGAGGCGAATGGCAATTGAGGAAATCGGGCTCGAGCGCGCGCAGTACAAGAAACTGAAGGACGCGCAGACACAACAGCAGCAGCAAAAGGAGAGTGAAGAGGCAGCCGCTGCCGCTGCCGCTGCGGCCACCAAGGCCGCTCCGTCGCAGTCCAAGGGCTGGTTCTCTTCCTGGTGGTCGGGCAGCGGCTCCAACGCTGCCAGTGGCAATAGTAGCAAGGCCAAGTCGAAGGCGGAAGAGCAGTTTGAGGACGAGAGCCCGGAGGTGCGGGAGCAGATTAAGAACATGATGAACCTCGTGAGCGCAGAGCGCCTCACCGAGACGGAGCGCATTGCCGTCGCGAAGGAGTTTGGCCTTTCTGCTGAAGAAGCGCGAGAACTGTCCAAGGTGTCGCCTACCGGATCCTATTCCCCTCCCAACTCCTCCTCTAGAGCAGGCAGTCCTGCCGGCACCAGTGGTGGTGGCGGCGGTGGTGCCGTAGAGACGGCCCAGTGGCGCGTCTACCTCTCCTTCGCCTCCAGCGCTTTAGATTTTTGTGACTCGAACCATCACACGGGTTTCCTCACACTGCGCATGAAGCAGCTGACGGCGGGCATCGAGGGCACGGCAGAGGGCGCCATTGACATGTGGATTGCGGCTGAGCAGATGGGTGTAGTGTCCACCTTGAGCGATGATAATACGCGTAGCGGTACCAACACTAGCAACACGGCTGCTAGCGGCAACGGGAAGGTGGTGAAGGGCAAGCTGCACCCGATTATAGAGGTCGAGAGCGAGGAAGAGAACAATAGTAGCAACAGCGGTAGCGTCAACAGCGAGGTGCTGCGCGAGGATGCCTTCCTCCAGCATGTCCTGCTGCAGAACAACTCCCTACTCTTTCAGGAAATGTGCCAGACGCAGAAATACTCGGCGGCATTTGCACTGACGTTTCAGCGTCGGCTTCCGGCGCATCTGCAGCCTGAAGAAGCGCCGTATCTTTGCAAGACAAAGCTGCGGCCTGTAAAGGTGCACGTGGACCTGAGCTGGTTGGAGAAACTGGTGGACTTCTCGCTTGCGTGTTTGGACCCCTATATCCCTACGTTAGCAGGGCAAGAGGCGAGCAAGAAGACAGCTGGAGCTAGATCACCTGCTCCTGCGCGCAAATACACCGACGGCAGCAAGGTGGCCCCGTACAATCCCTTCCAGACGGCCCGTATGACGACCACGTCCCGCGAGCGGCAGGACCTGCAGGACAAGCGTGCGCGGCTGACCTCGCTCACGCAGTGCATTGACCTCCAATTCCTGATGGAGTGGCAGCTGCAGTTTGGCGGCTTCACCTTCTTCATTGTGGAGGTGCCTGATAAGCAAGAGAGCTGCATTGTGTGCAAGGACATTATTGTTCAAAATGACTTTAGTAAGAAGGCGCAGCGGCTGCAGCGCACCACCGCCACGACCGGGCCTGGCGCCGCCGGCGGGCCATTTGGCAGCAAAGAGGAGGACTGGATGGATTACGTGAACATCTCTATCGCCGCCTTTTCGTTGAGCTGCCTGTATGAGCCACTCGTCGCTTCGCAGAAGCCGGACTGGGCGTACTTGCTGCACCCCACGGCGCTGAACATCACGGCCAAGAAGAATCTGCTGCCACGGGCCCAGCTGGAGTATGCGGGCTCAACCTTCCTCGTAGAAGCCACCAGCAGCGAGAGTGGCAGCAGTGCAGTGATACCTAGTAGGGCAGCCAACAACGGCAGCGGCTGCAGTGGATTGCGGCTGTCCCTTTCCCGAAGCCGCCTTTCCGTCTTCTGCACCACAGTTTCTTTCCTCATTGATTACGTGCAGTCTGTTTCGCGGCGCATGCTGCTGAAGCGCGGGCACGCGAGTGTCACAGAGGACGCGTCTACAGGTAATAGTATTAACAGTAATAGCAGCACGGACGGCGCGGAGCTCTTCAATGTTCGTGTCACGGCGATGGATCGACAGTACATGAAGGAGACCCAAGAGGAGCGCAGTGCTCTAGACATCTACAACGCCCAGTTCTCCTCTACAAATGTGAAGGCAGATGAGGTCGAGAAACGGTGGGTAGAGGTGCGCAAAGGGTCGCTTGTGGTGTTCCACCTCTCACGGCCTACGTACCCGCAGCAGTGTTACGAGCTGATCGAGGGTCACTACCACACGCGCGTCACGAAGAGTAGTAGCACTGGTAATGGCGACGAGCACATGCTCGACTTGTTTGTGGAGCAGGGCGGTCTCTCGCAGGAAGAGGGTGAAGGACGAACAGGGTTTCTCGCAGCCAAGCAGTTTTTGTACGACACGTTGCACTACCCTCGGCTAGCGGACACGAATTGCTATCTCCTAGAGCAGTTTGCCCAGCAAAGCATAGCCGATGCGGAGACGAACGGGATGGATGCTGCGACGGTGCAGAAGGTGAAGGACGCCCTAGTAGTGCTAGAGGCGGCCTCGCACATGGTACCGTGTCAGCATGTCCAGTTCTGCTGTCAAGGAGCAGAGGAGGCGCAGGTGTTGGGGGAATGCCTCGCGCGTAACGGAGCGCCGCCGAACGTAAAAGAGGAGGAAACGAGTAAGGCAGATGATGGCTCTTCCTTCTCCTCCTTTGGCGGTGGTGTCTACACGAGAACGAAGCAAGTTCTTGCTGACTTTGAGAATGCGGTGCCGGTGGAGCTACGGCAGCAAAAGGTCATGTCGTTTCAGCTGCGCGTGCCAGAGCTCTTGCACATAGAGCTGCTGGAAGAGGAAGCAGAAGGAGAGGCAGGCTCGTCCAGCACCAACACCACAAACGTCTTCCATGTGTTGCTCGACGGGCTCAGCGTCAGTGGCGACCAGTTTTATCAGTCGCAGAACTTCACTATGTACGCGTCGCAGTTGCACGTACAGTGCGCGGACACGAAGCAAACGCTGGTGCAGATAGGGGAAGCTTCCGCAGGAAAGCCCAGCTTGTTTGTGGCATGCTCGTTGAAGGAGCAACCGGGTGGCTATGGTTCGACGATCGACACCACCGTGAAGATCCGTGAAGGGGCGCGGCTCATTGTGCACCTCACCACCGCGTGCGCAAAGGCGATGGAGCTGCTGTACGACATCACCGGCATCCTGACGAACAAGGCGCTCAGCTACAACAATAACATTATCCGCTGCTTTCCGTGGATTAGTCAAAAGCAAGCCCAAGCCGCGACGGACGGAAAGGATTCGATTTATTTGCAAGTGGAGAAGAAGCACCGTTGTCAAGATGCGATTCACTTTGGTCTCACCCAACAAGAAGTCCGCTTCTCGTGCGGTGGTATGCAGCTCTTTCTCTACTACCCGGATGACGCTACCGAGTTCTCTGTGCAGGAAGCAAAGGCAGGGCAGCCGTTAGCGCAATACACGTGTGGAACTTCAGAGGTGTACTTCAAGATGAGCACAGCACGGAAGGAAACGCGCGTCAAGATGGCAGCCCCCGTGGCCATGCTGTGCACGAGTGGGGGTGGTGGTGGTGCTGGACAGCAACCACAAGAACAGCTACAGCAAGTGCAGTGGCACGGATTGTGTGGCCCACTTCTCAGCGGGCAGAACCTCAGTGGTGGCTCTGTCACTGTCGCGTTTGACATTGACAGTCCGCTGCCCATGGTGTCCTTCTCCGACTTTGTGCGCAACGGCGCCGCCTTTGCGCCTCAGGAAGAAAATGGAACCGCGTCGTCGTCGTCGTCTCCGCCAGTTGGCCTGCGCTTTGCACAAGTGATGGATATGCAGATGGACAAGGTGTACCTGCAGTACAATCAAGAGGATGTCATGCGACTCGTGGAGATTGGCACGCGTGGTGTGGTCTCGCGTTGTCTGACAATAGCGGACCGCCAGCCGTTTCTGTACCCCTCTCGCCGGGATGGAGCCAGCAGGCAAGAGATGATGCTCTTGCCGCCGTGGCCGCGGCCCTCCACGAGCATGGCACCGCAAGGCGCAGCAACGACCACTATACCAGACGCTGTCTTCAACCACTGCGTCATGAAAAAGAACATCGCGATCACGAACAGCGAAGTGGTGCTTCTTGTGTCGCCTGTCACGTCTCCGAGTGCAAGCTGCTCCGCTAGTGCCGTTGATGAGGTCGGCTATCAGAGCCTCTGTGGCAGCAAGATTGCCCTTGTCGATAAGTTTGACTTTACGTACGAGGATGCAGCGCAGCAGCAGCAACAGCAACAAGGACAAGAAAAGCGTCTCCGGTCAATCGAGAGTGTGCTGCAAATCGAGTTTGAGAAGATGGTGCTGTATGGTAAAAAGAATGCAGCCGGCACGACTACGGCAGCAGAGAGTCGCATGGTCGCCTTGCTCGACGCCACCCAAATGCGCATTTTCTCGCCCCTCTTTCAAAACACCTTCTTTGACAAGGTGCAGAAGAAGCTGGACACTCGAATGAGTGAGTTTGTGTTCCACGGTAAGCTGAAGGATGTGGCCTTGTTTGCCCAGTTTGTCTACCAGAACTACATGCAGAAGCCGTTTCAAAACTATTTGAAAGTCCCCTTCCCAGACCAACCGGAGCCTGTCATGGCCGCCTCTCCTGTGAACGCGAAGAGCGAACTGGTGGAGTGCTCGCAGTACACTGTTTACGTGAAGTATTGTTGCTTTCACCTGCAGGACTACCTGCAGGGGCGTGCTCCGAGCAGCAGCGCCACCACTGCGGCGCCACGCTTTGCAAGCATCGCCGTCGTGATGGAAGGCCTCACCTCCGAGGTCAACATGGACAGCAAAAGCACGTACTTGAACACGACTGCCTCACTCGCGTCCTTCTCCGTGTGGAACGTCGGTGCCAAGCTGGAAGGACTCATCAAGGCTAACGTCAATGTCGCGCAAGGTGCAAATGACCCCATCAACCGGATTCCTTTCCGCACGCACCCGAAGGAGTGCTGTGATGGCAGCAATCAGTTCATCCTCATTTACCCTTTCCTCGCAAAAGACAAGAAGCCAACGGATCTGCAAGATGCTCTCCGGATGACCTACAACTCTGCTACAAAGAAGTCAGGTGACGCGAATAATGAGAGTGGTATGGACTTGCAACGAGATACTGGTCTCGTGGTGGAGATGGGTGTACTGGATGTCATTATCGTGCCGCGCTTCTGGTTTGATCTGAAGGACACAATGTTCAGTCTCACTGTGCGGAATGGCATTGCTCCTCTGTTCAACTGGGAGCCGTACAGACTAGCCGGCGAGGCAGCTGCAGCAGCACCACCGCTCGACCCGTTTGGAGAGCAAACAGCTCAGCTGACGGAGAGCAAGGCAGCTGCCAGCAACAACAACAACAGCAACAACAGTATCATCCAGCAGCAGAAGTCGACTATGCGGGTGAGCATGCAGCAGCTGGGACTCACGTTGCCGATGGTGTCCGCGACAAATCAGCTCGTGCCGCTTGTGCTCTTGAAGTTCAAAGAAGTGGCGGGGCAAACAAGCAGCACGAACGACACCATGACCAATGTCGAGTTCAGCATCAAGCAGTTTGACCAGAACGGTGTGTGGTCCCTTGGGGAAGAGACAGGTAGCCCTGGTAACGCCAAGGAAGAGGAGCTCTGCCGTCTTCCAGTCTTGCGGCCCATCTTTTTGGTGCCGCCACCGCCGCCGTCTCCGTCTGCGGCGGGAGCCACCTCCAACGTGTATCGCATTGACCCTGCGTCCAACTTTTCCAAGGCTTCCACGACGAGTACGGCGAAGCGCGATGTGTTAGACGAGCTGTTCGGTGTGCCGGGGCAAGGGAACTCAAACGTCTCTGTGCAGCAACAGCAACAGCAGCAATCACAGCCGCAGGGAGCAGCATCCACACGAAAGCAGACCGCGGAAGAAGGAAAGGATCTGCCGTTTTGGTTTGCTGTCTCCAAGAGCACGAAGAAGGGCATTCAAGGAACAGTGGCGCCAACGTGGTTACTGATTCCCGCCGCGCAGGACCTCCTGCAGTTGCAGCAACTGTTAGATGAGGGCGGTCTGTCCAACTTGGGGAGTCTCACTACATTCGCGGAGGAGCGTGTGGACCCTGGCACCGATGTCGACACGTCCAGCAAAGCTTCGGCCGCAACAGCGAAGGTGGTCGCTCCTGGTGCGGCAAGCGCAGGAGCTAGTACTAGTACTTCTACCACTTCTGCCGCCCCTGGCACCAACACAACCTCGACCCCGGAAGCGACGGCTGTCTCTACGCTACCTAATATCAACTTTGTCCTGTACAGTCCCTCCTTTGTCATGGCCGAGCACGGCAGCAACCCCACCAGTGTCGAGGAACTGCAGCACGGCCTTGTTTTGTCCACCGTGAGCGTGTCGCTCAATGTGCGTAAAGTCAAGCAGCAGAGCCCCTACGGGCGCTCGCAAACGAAAGAGGTGGAGGTGGATGCCAAGGTCGTCGAGACGTGCCTCTGCACACTTTCCGACCGAAATCGTCAACTGCTCAGCCCTTTCTCGATCCACCTGAATCATCACGAGGAGTACGAGTTTGAGGCAGCGACTGGCAGCATGTGTAATGTAACGCGCAACGTGACGTGCAGCGTGGATGCCATTCGTATCCACGTGCAGCGGTATTACTACGAGCTGCTGCTCCAGAGTTTCGTGCGCCACTTGCTCACCACGACGTCCCTCTCCAAGCAGAAGGGTCTGGCAGAGCAAGCGGCGCTGCTGCGCGCGCGAGCACCACCGGTGCGGCTGGCGTTTCTCTTCGCCTGCCCAGATGTGTTTCTCCCTGCCTCGCAGACGAAGGACAGCAACAACAAGCA
The DNA here is from genome assembly GCA_000482125.1 of Strigomonas galati. NCBI lineage: Eukaryota > Euglenozoa > Kinetoplastea > Trypanosomatida > Trypanosomatidae > Strigomonas > Strigomonas galati. The sequence goes on from AUXN01000116.1 coordinate 13,166, forward strand.
CGTGGTAGTGGCGAAGGTCAATGCGAATGAAGAGAAGAAGGCGATCCCGACACAAATGCGCGTACAGGTGGAGCTACTGGGTCTAGACTTGCAGGTGATGGATGAGGCAACGACGGTTTATATTTCGCTCGGTCAGCTGAAGGCGCTGCACACGAACATCACGACGATCGCCAGCGGAGAAGCCAAGGAGTCGCTCACGACGACACAGGACTCGCGGCTGACCGTGCCGTACTTGCGGATGGGCGTGGCCGGCATGCGTGCGCTCTTCGACGTGTCGCCATTTGTGGAGGGCACGGAAAGCGCCACGCGCAAGGAGGAAACACAAGTGCTCTACGTGCAGCACTCCCGTGAAGGCGCACAAGAAACGATCCAGTGCTCACTGGGACGCACCGTGCTCTTTATGGATGCGGCAGCGGTGGCAGCAGCCATCTCACTGCTCTACACGCCCTACGCGCGTATCGTGCTGCCTGAGTACGCCCTTCGCGATGTCCAAATCATCGAGCGTGATCTGGTGCTGTCGAAAGACCTGATACTGAGCTCGCGCGTCAAGATGCACGTTGCCAACACCCTCTTCAACACGGTTGTTATTAACGGTAATGGGCATCACATCCACTTCAAGGACAGAGGAGAGGTACTGCTGAGCGTGGACGAGGGAATGACGGTGCGGTTTGTGAACTCGGTGCTCCATCTGCACGGCCAGCCGCTGGACTACTATATTGCGCTCGGCAATGGGTCTTACATTGTCGCCGACCGGCCAAGCAACGAGTACGTGCTCAAGGAGCCCATACCCAAGCACAAGCACAAGGGCACAGTAGAAGTGACTGCTGCAACACGGACCGTCACGACAACAACGCCGGCGACCGCCGCCGCCAACGTGGTGCCAGTCGGGCACGTGGTGGCGGCTACGGGTACTGTGATCGCCGCTGCAGAGCCCGCCGTGCATCGGGTTGTGCACGCAAAGGGCAACGTCCATATCTATTTGACGGAGCCGCAGCCGTCGGCGCTGGGAAGTGGTGGTGGTGTGGGAAACAGCAGCTATACAAGCACGAGGACAGCAAAGCTGTACACGCAATGTCTGCATCTTCAAGCAACGATCAGCGGTAGCATCGAAAGTGGCCTGGACGTTGTTCCGACGAACGCTACACCAACGTCGTCGACCAAACCCGCAAGTCGCACTGCACCTTCCGGTAGTGGTAACAACGACAACAACAGTATGAAGGCAACCTTTCGGATGCAGGACTGCTCTCTGTGCAGCGAGTTCACGACAAGCAGCAACGATGTGGTGGAGCGCACAGAGCTGTCGTCCAAGTCCAGCCTGGTCGCTGTGTTCACGACCGCCCGTGCGATGGAGAAGACCCGCGCGGGCAACACAGCCATCCAAAAGCAAACGCTCGACGTGAAGGCGCCTGAAGGTGTCGAATTGCGGTTGCGGTATTCCGATATTGCCCTCTGCACCAAGGCGTTCCAACACGCCGACGGTGCGCTGCGCGTGGCGATGGGCAACATCGAGGTGGCCGCCTTCACAGACTTGTTGGCGTCGGAGAAGAAGCAGGAGTACTTGAAGACGCAAGTGCAGGAGCAGATAAACGAGTTCACCGCTGTTGGCAGCGCAGAAAGCAAAGGCAAGAACGCTGCGACTGCCGACCTCCCCACTGTATCGTACATGTCCTTTGAGCTTCCATTTGTGAGCTTCTTCTTTATTAACGATAGCGCAACGGTGGACATGCCGCTGTTTCACCTCCTCCTCGATCATGTGCACACGCCTATCGGCGAGCAGCGGCCAGAGGTGAGCAAGTGGCACCTCTCCGTTCACTTTACGGCTGAGTATTACGACATGGACATCTCGGCGTGGGTGCCCTTCTTGGAAAAGGTGGAGGCCGACTTTGTCTACAAGAAGAAGATGGGCGGCGGGCCTGGCGTGAGCAACAGCAGCATGGCAGCCAATACCAATAACAATAACAGCCTCGCCAAGTCTCCCTCCGACGATTTGATTGAGCAGCGCGGTAGTGTTCGTTTTGGTATCCACGTGCGCCCGACTCGAGTGCACATCTCACCCTTTCTCCTCCACAATGTGCGTCGACTCTTGCTGCTGCGGGACCACTTTGAAAACGAAAGAGTGCTTTCTGAGACGTATGCTGCGCAAGAAAAGGACCTCCCAGAGAAGGAGGAGTTCTTTGCCTACAAGTTACAGCAGCTGGCGCTGACGTCTAACCTGAAGATACAGTTCACCAACACCAACATGAGCGAGTCAGGACGGTTTCCAAAGCCGCAGTTGATGGGCCTCGGCCAAGAGTTTGCTTTTAGCTTTCCGCGCATCAACGGTCGCGAGCTCCCGCCCTCGCAGCAGTGCATCTTTCTTTCGATTGGCGACAGCGACGACGCCGCCAAGAAGCCAGCTGGTAAGAGTAGCAATAACAGTAGTACTGCCGCGAGTGAGCAGCCGCAGATGCTCCCCATCTTCAACCGTGGGCTGCAGCACGTGATGCTCAAGAAGGGCGCCCTCACGTACCCCATCATTGTCGAAGTGTCGGTAAGTGAGGGCATGAAGAAGATCCGCTTCCGCAGTAACGTGACGCTCGAGAACAAGCTGCACTACCCCATCGTCCTGGCGAACGGACTGGGCCAAGTGCTCCCGCACGAATCCTTGTGCATCCCCGTTGAACACTTACGCGAGCGCGTTGAGTTTGTGCCCGTCGTCGCTGACGGCGCCTCGCAGACGTGTGGTTTTGGCATCCGTTACGAGAACCTTCCTGACCTGCAAGGGCAGACGTTCCTGTGTATCAGTGCTGCTTTTAACGCGCCGTCGGAGAGGAACCGAGGCAGCAGCAGCAGCAATGCTCGCGCCGAGGTGAAGACACTGTATAAAGGCAGCGACTACCTCATCCAGTCCAGCCCGCAGCCGCCGTGCGCCTACTTCTTGTTACAGCTGCGCCAGCCGCAATTGCAGCGTGGGTGGCAGCGCCTCTCAGAAACCACTACCTCCGATGAGTCCATGCTCGGCGATGACTGCACCGGCATCTTCACTGCCCCCTTCTTCATCCGCAACGCTGTGAACATCCCGCTCAAGGTGACCCTCATGACCCGCAATGGCGTCAGCACCAACGCGAAGGATCTCAACAAGAAGCTGCTGACCACGCCGTGGTCGCTCGGCCTCGACCTCGTCAAGATGGCCACGTCGACCTGTGTGTACTACGCCATCAAGAGCCTTTACATCAACCCTGATGTCAGCTACGGCGTCACCGAGATCGATCCGCTGCACGATGTCTTTATGGTGCTTGAGGTGGAGCTGCCGAACGGCACCAAGGTGGGCCTCGGTTCGAAAGGGTTCACGCCGGCGTGCATTTTTGCACCGAGCAGCGACAACAACAAGACGCTGTCGTCAACCATCACGCTCGAGGACCCACGGTCCGGTAACACGCTCATCTTCAATCTCGTCTACGCGAACAATGAGGTGACCATCACGTGCCCCTACTTTATCTTCAACCAGACGCAGCACATCCTCTTCATGTCCGACCGCAACCCGCAGAAGGGCGACGTGCAGCCTATCGCCGGGCTCATCCGTCCCGATCAGAACAGCATCATTCCGAGCGACGGGCAGCCGTTTCTCTACAACACAGAGCACGCGCAGGAGACGAACGACAACAAGTGCGTGCTGTACACGCGGGTTGGCTACGAGTCTGACAACGGCGGCCAGCTGCAGTGGACGGGCTGGTCTGACCCCATCTCCATCACGACGTTGAAGGAGGACGGCTACATCATCTGTAGCTGCGGCACCAACAAGCAACGGTACCTGACGCTGTCCTACTCGGTAGAGCTGGCACCGGGCGCGCTGAGCGAGTACACGCGCTACATTGTGCTCCGCCCGCGATGGATTATCATTAATCAGTCGCCACGCAACTTTCACTTTTCGCAGAACATTGGCGTGCCCAGCTCCTCCAGCGTCGCCAACAAGGAATCGCCGCCTGAGGTGCAGGTCGGCAGTGGCTCTGTCCAGATTGTGTCCACGCTGCAGCGAAGCAACAATCCCCGCAACTCGAACAGCGGTTCTGGAGGTGGCAGTGGTGGCGGCTCCAACAAGAATGGAGACGAATTTGGTGAAGCGCGGCTGCAAGTGTGCTTCAACGCGGACGACGCAGCAGGCGTCTCAGCCTCGCAGTACTCCACGAGTTTCAGCATCGAGAACATGGGCGACTACTCGTTCAACATCCGTCACCAAAAGATGAGCAAGCTGAGCGACTACTGGCCGCAGAGTCACACCGGCAGTGCCATTAGCGACAGCAAGAGCACCACGAACAACAACAACAGTGCGAACCCCCGAAGCAATTCCGATTTGGTGTTTAGTAAGCCGGACGTGCTACCGCCGATTCAGCCAGAAGACATTGTGGAGAAGAACGGTGAGCTTTACGTGAAGCGGATGGAAACCGAAGTCATGTCTGTCTCGTGTTACCGCCGTTCGACGAGTGTGCTCTACGTGGTCGTCACAATTGCGGAGGTGGCGCCGTTTGTGTTGGAGAACCGAACGGACTATATGCTATACGTGCAGCAGCGTGGCTTGCCCATCACGATGAACGTCTACCCCAAGACGACAAAGAACTACACCTGGGAGAACGCGCAGGCGTCGTCGACGCTCATGCTGTGGGCCTGCGACGGCGAGCGGCGGCGTCTGTCGGAGCCGGTGACGATCAACTTTGACCCCGGCCTCGCCATCCGCAGCACGCAGGCGCAGTTTCAGCAGGAGATGGTGCTGACGGAGACGACGGGGAAGGTGCTCTTCGTGCGTGTGCGTGGTATTCACGGCAGCAGTTACGCCATCAGCATCACGAACGAGCCGACCATTGACGCCTACTGCAACTCGCCCTACCCGCAGTGCTACTACCGCTTTGCGATGGACGCGCTATACGCCCTGTGCACCAACCTCGACCGCACGGACCACGCGCTGCTGACCATCAAGCCCATCGAAGTGTCCTACGAGCAGGGCGCGTTGGTGGCGCAGGCTAACAACACGGCGGCCTCGAACGCCGCGGCGAACAGCTTCAAGGGCGACACGCAGCGCATCGACATTCGGCTGAACACCATCCAGATTGACGACGAGCGGCCGACCATGAAGGAGAAGGTGGTGTTCCAGCTCGTCGACACGGTGTCAGCGACCTACGCGAAGATGACGCGTAACTTGCTGCGCACGACGCCTATTCTGGTGCTGCCTGACGTGACGGCCATCATCGCACCGCTGGAGCTGCACTTGGAGGACTCCTTCCTCTACGACTCCATCGAGTACTTCGCCTCAATGAAAGAGGCGTGGGGCATCGGCGCCCTGGTGAGCAGTAGCAAGCGTGGCAAGCTCGTCAACGACTCGCTGGCGCGACGCAACACGAGCAACAGCGGCAGCAGTCGCAACATCAACCCGCTCAAGAAGTCGTTTGCCGAGTCCTGCCCGTGGGTGAAGGACTCCGTTGCGGTGGCGGCCGCTGGCGGCGCGGGAGACTACGGCGACGACAGCAGCAGCCCTACTACAGCCAATCCCAGCATCATCAATGCGCGGCCGCTGTCCACCATCTCGACGACCGCCACCACTACGAACGAAAGCGAAAGCAACAAGGCTAAGATGCTGCAGCTGCTCAAGCGGCGCAAGAAGAAGAAGGCCGACGTGGAGTGGACGCACAAGGTTGTCTTCATGAGCCACTTCTACGTGGAGAAGCTGCTCGTGTCCATCTCGCTTTACCGTTCTCCAGGTGCGGTGAACGACCCGATCTGGAAATCCTTGGGCGTCTTCAGTCTGCTCATTCGCTCCATCCGCGACGCGCACTTCAACTGGCCGTCGATTGACCAGACGAATGTGTGCGAGTGTATCTGGATGCTCGCGGAGTACTACCAGCAGCAGTACAAGGACCGGATGCGGCGCCAGCTGCCCAACCTTCTGCAGGCGGCGGGTCTGCGCGTAGTGAAGGGGTTTGTGACGGACTTGCTACAGGTACATCTGCCCATCCCAGGGCTCAACGAGAACAGCTTCAACCCACAGCGGCAGAAGGCACGACAGGGCCGTCGGCGCGAGGCGCGCTTTACCAAGGACCAACAGCAACAGCAGCAGCAATCGTCCTCACTTCAGCAGGCTGGTGGCAAAGGTCGCGCACAAGGAGGTAGCGGCGCGGCGGGCAGCGTGTGGCTGCCAGCGGGTGCCTCGCGCGAGCAGGTGCAGCGCATTATCGCCCTCTCGCAGCGCCTCTCCTTTGAGCAGTTCCTCACGCAAAGCTCCCCAAGCGAGGTGAAGCAGTTCGCCTTCCTCTTCCTACGTCACGCCCTCCGCGCGACCAACGCGTGGCCGACCTACAACCTCGCCACGCACCGCGGCGACAACAGCCCCACCGCCGCCGAGCGCTCACGCCGCAGCGCCATCGAGTCCCCGTCGCTCGACCTCCTCCAGACCTTCAGCACGGCGAGCCAGTACATCATGCGCCAGCAGCGCCTCGCCTCCATGTGCAGCAACTGCATCGAGGTGGAGCAGCTGCGCACCATTTATCTCGAGGCGGACCCGCCCACACCGCTGCCGCCGCCGCGAGAAGGGCTCGTGACGATCGGGAACGCGGCGCACCACCTCACCTGGCGTGAGATCTGCAAGGTGTGCACGGAGGAGGAGATCAAGACAAACGGCAGTGTCTGGCTGGATGGTCAGATTGGGCTGCCGAGGAATGTGATCCATGTCGTCAAGTTTGATGATTACGATGCCAAGGGATCGAATTAACATCACACCAGCAGAGAGAACTACTTGAAAACTGTATGTATTCGTTATTTTGCTTTTTATTACCATCTTTTTTTTTGTTTTGTTTTGTTTTGTTTTGTTTTGAAATTGTTAATGTTGATGTCTTTTTTTCTAGTTGTATTTTTGTTTTCAAAGATTATAAATTCATTGTTCTATTCAACAACTACTAACAAAATAAATAAAATTATGATAATAATAATACTAATAATACTAATAATAAAACATGAATGTCTCAAAGACTTGAATTATTATATGTATGCGTTGCTGCATTGGCACAGCCTGTTCTTTTTCCAATCATTTCTGTTAATTACTTTCTTTCTCTTGCCATTCTTCTTCTCTTCACTTAGGTAAGTATTTCTGATAATAATATTTATTGTATCTTTTGATAATATTTTTTCTTTGTTTATTTCGTTTGGTTTTCTGCACCCTCTATACTTTTGCACACCTTTTTCTTTTCTTTTTCTTTCTTTTGTTTTACTTATTTTTTCTTGCGTGTGTGCGCGTGCTTCTTTTATACACTTTTTTTTTTTTTAATTTTCCTTTCAACACTTTTCTTTCTGCGACTCCGCCTTAGTTTCATACAAAAAAAAAAAAAAGGAAAACGCAGAAAATAAAGATAAAAGCAATAATAAAAAC
>AUXN01000117.1:0-20547 GCA_000482125.1 Strigomonas galati
TGAGACGTGCCCGTAATCATGTCTTGATGAAGTCGCGGTGCCGGGGGCGATCGATGATGGTGAACACGGACTTGGGAGACTCGAACTTCCAGAGCGCAATATCGATCGTGATACCGCGTTCGCGCTCAGCCTTCAGCTTGTCCAGCACCCACGCGTACTTGAAGGACGCCTTACCGATATCGGCGGCCTCCTTCTCGAACTTCTCGATGGTGCGCTTGTCGATACCACCGCACTTGTAGATCAGGTGACCAGTGGCAGTGGACTTGCCGGCATCGACGTGGCCGACGACCACCAAGTTCATGTGAACCTTATCCTTACCCATGTTGAATGTTGTAGAGAGCTGAGAGTTGAATTCTTCAATGCGGCGCAAAATAAAGATAAAAAAGTTAAACAAGAAGAATAATAATGATAAACAAATGAAAGACAGAGGAAAAATGAAGTGGAGAAAGAACGAAAACATATATACATGTACAAGGTATTTATGGTCAGCATACACGCATTGTGCTCGAGGTGTTAGCTAATAGCGGACAGTGTAAATGTGGTTCTCATTTTGTGATACGTGTTGAGATGTTTATTTGTGGTGATAATGAAGGTGCACGTTTTCCATGGAAAGTGGGACACATTCAATATTCATAGAAGGATTCTTGACACGATTAGAAATTCAAAAAGAAGTAAAAAGAGAGAGAGAAAAGAAAAAAGGCGAAAAGAGGAAAAGTAAATCACGTATAGACAAAGAAAAAGGATATGATATCGAGGACGATTTTTTTTATCGTTATGCTGTTTTTTGCTACTTAGTAGATTGTCTGTTTATTTGATTTTACTTGTTTGTTTTTTTTTTTTTTGCTGATTTTGTTCGTACGTTTGAATATATATATATATATTTGATTTTTTTGTTGTTGTTGTTGTTGTTGTTTCTTTGTTTGTTTGTTTGTTATTTTTTTTTTTTTTTATTTGTCTCGTCTACGGTGGAAGAAAAAAAAGGGAAAGAAAAAAAAAAAGAAAAAAAAATATATACTGTATGTATGCTTGTTTACATCTTCTACTGTGTTGATTATGATCGAGTACTGAGATTGTCATTGATACAAGAATTACTGTATCACCTCCGTATCTACCTCTGAGCCACGGTGCACGAACACGTCGTCCCAGGCACGCCCGGCTTGTGTGCGATGACGATTTCCTACACGACGCATTGGGACATCCTCCTCGTTGAAAGCCGGCATTGTCGCCGTATCGGACGGTCTCAGCTTCACTTCCTCGTCATCCGTCTCCTTCTCTGGAATACGGAACACGAGGCCAGTATTTTTCCTGGACCCGTTTGGCGGCGGTAAGCTCTCCTTGGTGTTACGTCGATCCGAGACTCCGGAGTCGGACGCGTGCCGACTCGCGAGGCGAGCGAGTGCGGCGGCATTAATGCCGCCTTGTTGGCTGACGGGGCGCGCGACGCTGCCACGGCCAGTGCCGCTCAGGGAGGAAAAGCCGCCCACGCCGTTGAACTTCTGCTTCATGACGGCCACGGTGGACATCTTGTTCGCGAGACGGTTCAGCAGCCCTTGGCAGTAGTCCTCCTCAGGGATGCGCCGGTTCCGCGGCGGGACCGGAATGGCCCACTTCTCCAACAGTGGCTGCAGTTCCTTGATACGCCGTGCGGCGGGGTACGGACTAAAGCAGCTGGACAGCACGGCCGAGATGGCAGCCGCTGGGCCGGTCAAGGTGCCGGCAGACGACAGCAGCGCCTCCGTCCCTTCCGACTCGTTTTCGTCGAAGCCGTCGTCGGGCAAGATGGCGTCGATCTCTGTGCGCAGGTTCGCGTAGTGGCGGCCTGGGACAGCGTTCAGCTGGTACATGACAACCGCATAGGGTACGCCCCGCAGTCCTTGCGGGCCCATGTCCGTGCAGTCCAGCTCCTCGCGCTCCTGGTCAGACAAGGCCCAGTAGGTAGCCTCTGTCATGACGACTTGCCCACCGTTGCCAATGGCCTCTGTACGGGCGGACATGTTAGAGGTGTCACCGTAGTAGTCGTAGCCGCCGGTGACTTGGTCGCAGCGGATGTCGGACAGTCCTGTGTGGATGCCTACACGAACGCGCAGGCCGTTCCAGATGGACGAGTACACATGCGGATCCAAATTTGCTGTGGGGGGTATGTACTCCTCGTTGTCCTCCGCCTTGCGCTCCTCGAAGGTGTGGTACGCATCGTCGATGTCGGTGTCTCCCCAGTCGTGCTTCAAGAACTTCATCTGTAGTTCCTGCGCTAGCTTCACGGCAGCATACGCGTCCTTGGATGCTATCATGAAGGAGTCACCGATCGTCTTCACTTCATAGCACTTGTACTTTTGAATCAGCTGCCGGATCAGTTTATGATGCGTCGCCACCGCATCTGGCATCGTGGTCGGTACGGCCGCCCACAGCGCCGTGCTGCTCTCGATATCGGTGAAGACGAGTGTAACAGGATCTTCCAGTTTCTTGGGTGCGTTGCGGTTATCGCGTGCACTGCCGCAGCAGCAGCACGTCAAGAAGATGATGAGGGCCACGACGAGAAGCACGAAAACGACGCAACCGACGACGATGCCCGCGATCTGGCCCTTGCTGAGCGAGCGGTCCACAGAGGGCGTGGTGTACACCATACTGGGCGTCATGGCAGGAAAGCGCAGCGGTCGTGTTGGGTCAATGATGTGGTCAATGCCTAGCACTTGGATACTGTTCGCGCCGTAATTGCGGTTCTTGCACGTGGAGGAGCTGGCCACGCTCGTGGTCGTAATGTCGCAGGAAGAAAAGGGTCCATAATGCATGTCGTCCACTGTGAAGAGACTGTTGAGGTAGAGCGTGTTCTTCAGCTGCGTGGCGTTCACATCGGACGTCAGGACGACGAGGTTACGAATGAATTTGATCATGGCGTACGTTTCCAGGCCGCGCGGAGACCACTTGGAGGAGTCCGTCACAAGCTCGTGGTACTCCTGCAGCGTCGTCGATGCGGCGTGGGCGGCGGTGGAGTTGTCGGTCCACATGGGCAGGCTTGTCAGGGTGTAGAACCGCAGCTGGACCGAAACGGGCACCAGGCTGAAGGCGCTTATGAGCTCATCGTAGTACATGCTAAAATCGGTGTACGTGAGCATCGCAAAGCTTGCCGGGTTCTCCAATAGAAAGTTGGCCACCGCCGCGGCGTCGCCCGACTCAAATCCCATCATAATGTTCACACCGCTACCGTCGAACTGGGAAACCACAGATGTGCCGGTGGGAATGTTGCGCACGGTTGCCTCCTTCAAGCCAAACGTAACGGCCGTCTTGCGCACCAGCTCGACGACGTTGCTCTGCGAAGTGTTGAGGCCTTTGGTAATGAGATGCACGGGAGTGGCGCTGGTCACGACGGAGCCATACGTGAGTAGGAAGTTAAAGAAGGCGTAGAGCACATAGGTCTCCTGCTCCAGGGTTGGCATAAGTGTCACCACGTCCGAGTTATTTTGGTTGAGTTGCGGGTACTGCCGTAAGGGGTTGATGATCAGGGCGCCGCCCGTGTCAAATGACGCTGTAGCAGGACCAAACACAATGTCCACAATGTGGTCGTCCGTGTATGCGGTGTACAAGCTGTCCTGATCGTCCGCGGCGCCTTCGTACGTGCCGACGTGGTAAATGTAGTTATCGTTGTTGAACGAATCGATGACCGACTTCACCACACCAGCCACGATACGATACTGACTTTGTAGCACGGTGTCGTCGGAGGCGTTAAATACAGCGAGGCTGATGGGGCGCGGCATCGTGAAGGCGGCAGCACCGCATTCGGAGTTGGGGTAGTTCAGGGACATATCGCTGAAGAAGCGAAGCTTCATGTCCGCATCCATGTACTTGAGGTACGTTGAGTGGCCACCTTGGTTGCACGAGCACACCGCGCCCTGCGCCGTGGCCGCCTTGGCATACGCGCAGGCGCCGCCGTAGTCGCCGTAGACGAAGTCCCCCTCCACGATGTAGCGGTTCTGCTGGAAAACGCCCGCCATGTAGGTCGACCGGTTCACAACCCAGGTGGGCTGGTTCAGTGTCTGGAGGACAACTTTGCCGGCGAGCCAGCCGGCCACCATGAGCTCGCCGAGGTTGATGGACGTGATGTAGATGTTGGGGTCCACGCCAGAGTACTTGCTGCACCCGTCCGCGATCCACTTGTCCATCTCACGAATGAAGGCTTGGATGTGGTTAAACTTCGTCTCTGTCGGCAAGATGTTTGTGGCGCTCATCACCACCTGCTTGTCCGTCACATTGATCGCACCCACTGTGCCGAGCGCCTGGTAGACACTGTAAAGGACATCCGTCAAGCCAGCTGGCGCCAGCAGCACAGCGTCCTTCGTTCGGGGATCGGTGAGACACTGTTGCACGAACAGCAGTGTGTGGTTGCCCGGTAGCCCAAAAATGATGATCGCCTGCGGTTTGGTGTCCGCAAACTCGTTGAAGGCTGTCTGATTAACGACAAAACTGTACGGAACGGCGTAGCTGGACGGTGGGTCTCGGCCCATTTCAGTTAGGATGCGCCGTGTGTAAATCAGTTCCTGGTCGCCGAAGCTCATGCCTGTGAGGTGCATAAAGCCAATGCGCCGCACGTTGATCTGGCTCGTGGCGTACTTGAGCAGCACCAGCATTTCACTATACGGGTCTGCACGAATAAAATACATATATGGTGAAAAAAAGCGGATCGCACTCGATCCGGTGAAGGGCGCCATCATCATCAGATTGTTCTTTTGCAAAATGCCCGTTAAGAGCAACTCTAGAACGCGATCATCGCTGTAGGGCCCAATGAAGGCTAATATGTTAGGGTTTGCCTCCAGTTGGTTCAAAACAATGCTGGTGATGTTGTCTGCCGATTCGTCTGCCCCCTTTCCAGTAAAACGAATGGTGCGGCCGCTATCCGTTTTGTTGCCCACATAATTGAAAGCGGAAAGAAAACCTTCGCGCACCGCACCAATCTGATTTTCTGTAGACGCCTGGGGAGTGAAAAGAAGTTGCGAAAGCACAATTTCGCTTGTGTCGGTTGCCGTGTCTGCACCTGCACCTGCAGCTGCGGTAATATGTACATGGGAAAATAAAATAAGGGTTGCTAAAACAAAAATAAAAGTATTAAATACATATAGAGGGCGCATAGAGCCTTTCCTTTCTGCGGATTCTACTTTGTACATGAAGCCGAACCGTGCAGATGTGAACAGGGCCTAACAATTACAAATAGGTTGTTCGTGGCAAAGAATTTGTATCTCTGTTTTGATTGTGATGGTTTTTTTTTTTTCTGATTATTTCTATTTTATTTATTTTTTATATTTTTCGTTGTAATCTACAGAGCACTGCAGACGGCAAAATCGAAAAATTAAAATATATAAAATATAAAATGTAAAAAAAGGGCTCGATCTCGTTTGAAATTTCCTCTTTTTGTTTTTTTCCAAGTGAAACAAAAATAAAAATAAAATACAACAAGAAGAAAAAAGAGGAAAGACAAACTAAAAATAAAAATAAAAAGTAGAAAGTAAATAAATAAATAAATAAATACGGACGCAGACAAAGAAAAGTGAACAAAGACAAAGAAGAAGAATAAAACAAAAACAAGAAAACGAATGCAACTACTAAGGAGACGTTGTCGAAGATAAAAAGTGAGGAGGAAGAAATAATACAGCAAAAGTTGTCATAATTTCATTGGGGCAGCATTGACAGGGACAGGTGTGACTGTTGGTTATTGTGTCAGGAGGCCTTGACCTAGAATATTTTTTTCCCTTTTTTCTTCTTAATGTTTACTCATGAAAACTATGCAATAATTCATCAAAACAACTTCAACTAATTAATAATAAAACGTGAAACGTCCTATTTCACGTGAACAACATGGTAAATAGCAAAAGAGAAAAAATAATAATAATAGTAAAGACGCTAAAGTGAAACAGCCAAACGGGATTGGTGATGATGATGCACCAGTAAAAGAAAATATATACATGTCGTATCGTGTGCAAGAGTGTGACCTTTAAAGTCCGGTGCAATTTTATGCATAATATTCCTTTTTTTTTTTTTCGTCGCGCGCGCGTGTGTGTGTGTGTGTGTACGTGTTTTTATTTTTAGAGTCCAAACAGAGTGAACCACGCGGACCAGAACATGCTGTCTAACGTCGTGCCGCTTACTGTCGTGCTGGCCGAGGTCGCGTACACGTAACGCGAGCCGGAGCTGTTGCTCTTGTACACATAGTAGGACGCAACGGTCACGTTCTCACCGGACATGGTCAGCGAGGAGGAGCCGTTCGGCACAACGGGTGTGTTGAGCTGGAAACCTATCGAGCTGGCGCTCGTGCGGTACGGGTAGCACGGCACCGTGGACGGCTGCAGCACGCACAGCACCATCAGCGACGCGCCCGCATTGGCGGTGGTAGCGAAGGTGCTGCCCATCGCCGCTTTCTTCGCTGTGTAAGCCTTCAGCAGCCACTGGAGCGTGGTGGACGCGGTTGTGCGGGTGGCGAGGGTTTGGAAGGTGCTCCAGTGGGCGTCCGAGAAGAGCGTGGCGCTCTTGTAGAAGGCCGGCGCGTAGAGGGACACGTTGAGCGAGCTGGCCAGCACCGCCTTCATCGCGACGGTGTCCGCGGCACCCGCGTAGCCGCTCTCCAGCACGTGCACGTCCGTCTGTTGCTGCAGCTTGGTGGCCAGGTCCGTCGCGTCCGATTGCAACAACACGGAGCTCAGCAGCTGGCTGAGGGTCGTGGCGCTGGTGCCGAGCTGGTAGTAGATGAGGCGATCGCTGCTGCTCATCAGACGCAGCACCTTCAGGAGACCCTCCGTCGCGGACGCCGCCGCTGCGAAGGTGCAGGTGGTCGTCGTGCTCGTGCGCAGGGGGAGTGAGACCGCGGCGCCGAAGACGTTACTCGCGTCGGCCTTGGAGAAGGCCATGCCGCGCAGCGTCGCGTCGTGCGGATTGGCAGGGAAGCCCTGATTGTCCTGGCACTCACCGTGGTAGGTCGTGCTGCTGTACTGGTCGTCTGTGGAGGTGTAGAGCCCCAGGCCCACGGTCACGCTAGTGAGGCCAGCCGCCTGCAGGAAGCGGCACATGTTGCGCACCACTGGCGCCGAGTAGCCCCACGTGGCCCCGTTCACGGTAACAAGGTACAGATTGCTCGCATAGCTGCTCGCCGCAATGGTGGTGAGGGCCTCGTAGCTCTCCACACTACCGTCCACGTCCGCTACAATGTACGTGGTACCCTGGACGAGAGAGAGGCAAAGAAGCAGCACCACGGCGAAGAGGGCCGGTAGTACCTTTCTGAACAGCATTCTGTGTGTTTTACAGTGTCCTTTATATTATAATTCTTTTTTTTTTTTTTTAACGTTAGTAATACGCTAATGCTACACTCGGTAGTGTTGGTGTTTGAATTACTACTTCCCTTAAGCTTATCGATAAGAGACGCAGGTGTTGATATATATCTATATATACCTGGCAATGGAAAAAGAGAGAGAGAAAAAAGTAAAGAAAAAGGAGAGAGCACCAGAATGATAAAGGGAGAGGAAAACAATAAAAAAAAAAAAGAAACTTTGTCAGTCTGATACAACAGGACTAGCAAATTGGAAAAACGTAATTGTATACCTAGGATACGCGAAAAGGGAAATATTAAAGCACTCCACAAAGCAGGGCCTTTCGTGACTGTCCTTCTCCCGAAGGCTTTTTGTGTACTATATATATATTTTATTATTTGTTTGAGTGAGTCTATATATATATATATTTGTATTTGTATTTGTGTGTGCGACAACGAGCATCACTCCTACTCATCCTCCTCTGGTCTGATAATGTACAATATGCGGTTGGTGAACACAAAGCCCGCTCCCCATGTGGTGGGGCAGATGGGTGCGTCCACGTCTGCGTCTGCTGTCTCTCCTGTCGACGACCGTGGTCGCTTGCCCGTCACCGTCATGCCAATTCCGGGTCTTGTGTACTGTATACCTGTCAGCTCAAACTCGCACTCGAGTTCCTCATCATCCTCCACGAGACCGAAAGCCACCTTCTCCTCTTCGGAGGTCCACGCCTGACAGCTCAGGCGGCTGAAGCCCACCCAAGATTGCGAGCTCACGCCGCGCTGCTCCACTAGCGCCGCAACGGCGCGTCGGCCCTGCACGTAGGCGAGGCCGTCCTCCACCTCCGCCACAGCACCCCGCTCTGCCGCCGCGCGAGTCTTCGCGCGTGCACCAACGGCAGCGCATTGTAGTTGAAAATGCACGACTGCCGTGCGTGTGATGAGCGCATCGAGGAGGTGCGCCAGAAGAGGAGGATGCACGATGGCGAGCGGCCCCACAAGGCGCCACACGAAGCGCCGGGCGCGCACTTCTTGGGCGCCCTTTACCGCCGTCGTCCCCCCTCCATGACTACCTCCCTCGACTGGGGCATACAGAGGCGCCTCCTCCACGAGGCGTACTGCGGGCACGCACCGAGTCGCGCCGGCAAAGGGGAAAGAGGCCACCACGCAGAAGAGAAAGCCCTCAAGGCGCTCCTCACCCGTGGCAACCGCGGGCACCAGTGAAAAGTTGAGCAGGGTGTGCCACGCTGCAAAGACGGGGTTCACGCTCTTCACCTCCGGCCGGCGCGGCTCCGACACCATGGCGGCGCCGCTGAACCACGGCAGGTCGACGCCCAGTGCCTGCATCTGCTGCGACCACGCTTGCTGCGTCACGCGCGAAGAGGCGCTCAAATACAGCAGCAGGCGCCCGTCCTCAACGGAGAGCATCGCGCTGACGTCCTTCCAGGCGGAGTGGCCGGCAAGGCGAAGATACAGCACGTGATGGCTCACAGCCGTGGCGAGCCCCGCGCGGGCAGCATCGCGCAGCCGACCCATCGCCACGTATCCGCTCGACAGCGCGTCCAGGTAGGCGGCGGTGGAGACAGGGGCAGTGGGCTCCTCACTCGCGGTGGCAGCCGGCGCATCACCGAGCAGTGCCGCAGCACCCATGTAGTAGAGGCTACCGTGTCGCTCCACAGTGTCGCGAAGCTGCCGCTGCACGTGGGGTATCTCGTGCAAGAAGGTGGGCGAGTTAGTGTCCTGTTTGTACCCAGAAGAAGAAGCAGGCACTTCTACCTCGATGGTCACGTCCTTCAACAGCCCATAGTAAGGAAGGGCGGGGTAGGTCACGCGGTCTGTAGTGGGCGCGGGTGGAAGGAGCGACGGTGCTAGCACAGGCACGAGGCCGACGTCGACGGGCTGCGGCCGAGAAGGCGGTGTGGCGTAATTGGGAATGGCAGAGCTCTCCTTTGGACGGGGCAAGGCCGGCTTCTCTTTTGTGTGTGTGGCCACGGACTCTTCGTTGGGGCTCAGCACGTTTCCTCGACGAAACGACGCATTCCCTTTAAACACATTCATCACATTCAAAGGGAGAAAAGGGCAGAAAAAAAAATGTATGTTTATTTCTATGAGTTTACGTAACAGATACTGACTGTTTCTGAGTACAGGATAGGAAACGGGAAAAAAGTATAGAGAGAGAAAAGGCAATCAATAGAAAATAAAAAAAAAACTTAGTATGTATTTACAATGGAAGCAACACAGTCATATAGAACAGGCAAGCACTTTTATCAGTGTCCAGATCATTCTTTAAAGAGATGTATATATGCATTTTTATTTATTTATTTATTTTTACGTTTGCAACAAATTACAAAGGAAACGACGAGAAAACAAAAAAAAGGGGGGGATGAACGCTCTGTCACATCGAATTATTAGCTCTAAATTGTAATGGTACACATTGTCATGATACGTAATTATTTTGGGACTTGTTGGTTGTGATTGTTGTTCATTTCGCGCATTACAGTACACAAAAGGGGGGAAAGGGAAAAGAAGAAAAAGAGGAAATGAACAGGCAAGCACACACAAATACATTCACGACTTCGATTTGCCAACGTATACATGAAGAGAGAGAAAGAGAGAATTAGAAATAAAAGTTTAGTAACTGTGTATTATGTTTTGATGATGTCATTTGTTGTGTGGAAAGTGGAAGTGTGAAGAAGGCAAAGGAAAAAAAAATTGCAAAGTCAAACGAAGACAAAAGGGGGAGAACGGATGATGACTAAGATAGGGGGAAGAAAAAAAAAAAAAGGAAGCTACAGACAAATACATTGTACACTGGCCTTCGTCATTCCCACCAACTAGCTGGTCCACCTCCCTCCTCTTCCGCTTCTTCTGCTCATTCCCCTCTGTCTCACTGCCACTCACAACATGACCGCGCTCCCACTCAGGGCACGGTTCACATAATCGCCCAGCTGTCCTTCCATTTCCTTAATCCTTCTGTCCAAGCGGAGCACGACGTCGTCCGTCGCACTGAGGGCACCAGCGCTGCCCTCCACCAGCGTGATACGCTCCTTCCGCAGACGGCCCAGCTCGTCGCTCAGCTCGGCGATGGGCAGAGGCAGCTGCTGACGTAGTGCCACCGGCGCCGCGGTGGGCACGGCCTCTCGCGCGGCAGGCCCCTGTTGTCGCGCGCGCTTGCCCTCCGCTTCCAAGTGACGGAACTGCTCCAGCTGCTCCCGCCGCCGCGCAAGAGCGCTTGTGAGCCGGCGGTTCTGCTCCTCCAGCTCTTTGCAGCGCGCCGTCAGTTCCGCCACCTGCGTGTAGTGCTTCTGCTCCGCCCGCTCCACCGCCAGCCGTTGCTCCTCCATGTACTGCGTGCGCAGCTGCTGAATCTGTGCTTGCGCGTCGAGCAGGATGCGCCCAGCGGGGCCGTCCGCCGTGGCCGTCAGCTGCTCTGTCCGGAAGCGGTTGAACGACTCGTAGAGCTGCAAATATTCGTTGTGGCTCTGCCGCTGGCGTTCCTCCGCCTTCTTGGTCTGCGCCTCCGCCGCCAGCACACGCTCCTGCAGGATACGCGACTTGTGCGCAATGTCCTCGTTGGCGCGCCGCACTTGCGCGCGGACCTCCTCCTCTACTCGCCGCTGTGCCTCGAGCAACTGCTGCCGCGTGCGCCGGAGATCCTTCTCCATCTCGGCGACGCGCTGTTGCTTCTGCAGCAGCTGCACCTCGCCCAGACGCACCTTCTCCTCTCGTAGGTCAAGCGCGGTCGCCCGCTGCGCCATCGTGCTTTGCTGCTCTCGCGCCTTGGTCTGCATCGCACGGTGGAGATCCTGGCTGGCGCGCGTCTTTTGTTTTTCTAGCTGCTTCACAAACTGATCTGCCTGAATGCCTTTCCACAGCTCCAGATCCCAGGCAGCCTTGTACTCGGCCGTCCGGCGGATGCCATCCAGCACGTCGCGCTCCTCCGCTGATGGAGCTGCCGCTGCCGCTGTCGGTGTGTCGAGGCCTATCCTGATCCTGTCTGGTACGCGAGCGGCAGTGCTAGGCGGGTCTGCTGCGGGAGGGGACGTGGGTGCCCCTCTAGACGAAGTAGTCGTTTTTGCCGCCGCACTCCCGCTACTGTTGGTATGACTAGTGTCCGCGCTCATTCTTCCGCCGACGTTCCTATTACAGATGATGGTATAAAAAGAAAAAATCCAGGGGGACAGACAAATAAAAAACCAAGAGGGTTTCCTCTTACCTGCTACAATGTGTAAAGGTGTGTGTTTGTGTGTATATATTCTATTGGTTATATGTAAGAATAAAAAGTGTTCCTCTGGTGTACTCTCTCTCAAGATGTTGTACAATTTTTTCTTGTTCTCCTTTTCCTCTCTCTTTCACACGCACGCAGAAAAGCACACAAATACACGCTTCGTGTTTCTGTGAAGCGTTGTAGTTCTTGATGAGAGAGAGAGAGAAGAGTTCAACCAGAAAGGACAACAAAAAAAATACAAAAACGCACACACGCACGTGTGTACGTACACTCCGGTTATAACTTTAAAAAGATGAGAAATGAGAAAGAGAGTTGTATGTTTACTGACAATTGACCACACGCAAAGATACGAAGAATACAAATTCAACAATGAGAGACAAAAGAGATGACAATTTCAAGCTTATCTACCAGTTAGGATATATTTTTTATTTGTTTCAAATAATTTTTTATTATTATCAGGTAGTTTAATGTTATAAATACTTCAACCGTTAGACGCACAACAAACAAGACAACAACAAAAACAACTAGATTTAACAAAAGAAGAAAAAAAAATCAACCTGGGAATCGGTGTTGGTTGTTTTATGTCAACTTCATTGGCTTATACGTTCTTTCCGTCCAGTCAACAGGAGTTTCAGTGACGGCACGTTTGTTTTTGTTTTCTTTCTCTCTCTCTCTTTGTTCTGCTCCATGTGCTTTGTAATCATAAACGATGAGGAAGCGCATGATGTAAGAGTGACAAGAGAGAGAAAAAAAATATATATATATCCTACCACAAGCCAAAAAAATGAAAAAGAAAGAACGAAAAAAGACTCTCCTCACGGTTCATTACTGCAGAAACGCCTCTAACGTGGAGAGAGCCGGGCTCTTGGCGTACATGGTGCGAAGTGTCTCCGCGGCAAACTCGTGCAGGTCCTGCGCCTGGGGCAGCTCCTTGTCGGAGTCGAGCTTGTGCGCGCCCGAGTTGTGCTGCTTCAGCTGGTCCCCCGTCACCTGCCACAGCCCGTACGCGGCGCGGGCGTTGTTCGAGTTGGGGTTGAGCAGCAGCGACTGAGAGTACTCGATGGCGCACCGCGCGTAGTCCTTCTTGGCGTAGAGCAGCTCCGCGATGCGGTTGTGCGTGAGGTAGTTGCTCGCGTCGCACAGCTGCACCTCCTCGGCGTAGTAGAGCGCGCGGTCAATGGAGCCGGAGAGGTAGTGTAGGTTGCTGAGCTCCTGGTACGTGTCCTGCACGGCGATGCGGTGCACCTCGAAGTAGCGCAGCGGCTTGTCGTCCTCGTCCTTGTACACCTCCTCGTCCTCGAGCACGGCGATCGCCTCGCGGTACTTGCCTTCGCTCTTGAACATGGCAACCAGGCGCTTCACGAAGAAGTCGGTGGAGGGGTCCTGCTTGCGGAGCAGCTCGTAGAGGGTGCGCGCCTCCTCCATCTTGCCCTCCGCCTCGTAGCAGAGGCCGCGCAGCCGACGCACCCGCATGCTCTGGCGGCCAAAGCGCTTCTCCAGCACGTTGAGGGACGTGTAGGCCTTGTCGATGCGACCGCTGTGGAGGGAGGTGATGAGCACCTGCTCGTACAGCTCGAAGCGTTCGCCAGCGCTGAGGTTGCCACCACCGCAGGTGAGGACGTCGGTCGCTAGGAAGTAGGTGAGGTGGGGGTTCGGTGACCCGTGCACGCGCATCTTTTCCAGGATGTCTATCTTCTGTTGCCGCGTAAGGTTCATGAGATCCACCGGGGAGAGGGAGTCCACTAAGAGTTCTGCGGCGTCGTCGGACATGGTGCTGTGTGTGCTATTAACGGATCGCAGATATTGGTTAAATACGATTAATACTAAATTTTCACTTTTTCTTTTTCTGCGTTGCAGCAATTAGATTTGCTTTCCTTAAGCTTTGAGAGAAGAAAGGGAAGAAAGAAAAAAAAAACAAAAAAAAGAGAGAAACAAAAAGGAGGATAAACAAGTAGATATATGGTACAATGAATGGCAAAGGAAGGAGACCTCACATGCACACGTACACGTGCTTGCGTTTGTATATATACGCATAAAAACACATACAGTGAAGCGAAGAAGAAGAAGAAAAGGTTGCATTTGTTTCATTCAAATATTCCGGCATTACATAGGTTGATATAAGCACATATATATATAGATAAATAGATACACACCTATTCATACGAGAGTACACATTGATAAAAATTAGATAACATGTTCCCATATTACAGCGGATCTTCGAGGCTACTTACGATATGCACACTATCGGTGGAGGGGTCTACCTTCACAAAACGCTGCGCAATGCGCTTGCCTTCTGCGCGCCAGGTGTAGAAATCTTTGAGGTCGTTCTTCACAGGGTAACGGCGAATGTTGACGGGGCGCTTGACGATATCGGACTTCCGTGTGGTCCCTGCCGCCTTCTCGCGCTTCAGTGCCTCCTCCGCGTCGCGCTGCAGCTTGGCGTCTGAGGCGGCGCGCGCGGCCGCGTCGGACTGGGCCTTCTTGCGGATGCGCTCCTCCTTCTCCCGCTTGCGCTGCTCCAGCTCCGCCTTCAGCTTCTCGCGCAGCTTCTGACTCACCCCTTTCGGCTCGCGGCGCTTCGCCTTCACGACGTCACGCGACATGACACCTGTGCTGAGGAACTGTCGCACAATCACCGTCGCGTTGTCCTCCTCCGCCGAAGTGGGGTAGTAGGTGTAGTCCACGATGTCGTAGACGTCGAGGGCAGCCTTGGGCCCCGCGGGGTCTTCCGCCTCCATCACAAGGCTGCTGTGCCTCACGGACGGGGCGTTGTACATGATGCGCTGCGTAAAGTCGGAGGCGGCGAAGAAGCGGAACAGCTCGTCCGCGTCCTGCGGGAAGGTCGGCGCGAGCTCCTTCGCGGTCTGCGCGTACGCGGAGGTGGACGTGTCCACAACGTGCAGATCGTGGTAATTGATGATGCGGGCGCCGCTAAAGGCGTCCGGGTTCGCGTAGCCCTCCTCAGTCGCAGCCAGGTTGTCCTTGGGCTGCAGCGGCACCAACAGCACGACCGAGGGGACGCGAGTAACACGCAGCGCGCTCGCCAGCTGCGGCTGCTGCTCCGCATCCACCCAATAGACGCTTATCATGAACTGCGGCCGCCACGTCTTGGTCTGGCCGCTGAGGGACTTGTACTTGACAGGGCTCTGCTGCAAACGCTTGGAGACCTCAGCGGCGACCTTGTGGTACTTGGTGAAGAGCAAGTCGTCTGTCGCGCGCAGGAAAAAGACCAGGCGCACCGACTTCTGCGTGACGAAGAGCTCGTGGTCGAGCTGCTGCTGTGTGCGCAGCCGCCTCAAGGGGTGCTCCTGGAAGGTGCTGACCGCCTTGCGCCAGTGCGCGAGGACCTTGTCCGAGGCCGACTTTGCCTGCGCGCCGGCCGTAGTGAAGACGGCGAACGCGTCCTCCCCGCACGTGACGCTCACGAGGCCCTCCCAGTGATTCGACGAAGCCTTTGCGACGGTAGCCAAGGGAGCCGTGCACAGCTGGTCCGGCACGTCGCGGAAGGTGACACTGCTGTCATTCGTCACGAAGACGAGATGGCCCAGGCCGCTCACGGCACCCATAATGGTGAGGGACGCCACCTGCGTCACCGCCTCCGGGCTCTTCCAGTCCAGCAGGACCGTGCTGACAGTGTGCGGCCGCACCGTGACGCTTTTTGCGGCGAGGGCCGCTTCCCGCTCCGCGATGACGCGCCGCATCTCGTCCTTGCTCTGCACCACGTTAACAGAAGGCAACAGGCGCTGTGTGAGATAGTCCGCGTAGCGCACGGGCAGGTGGTCCAGCAGCCACTGTCTCAGCTCATCGCGGTCGCGGAGAGCGCCGCGGTAGGCGACCGTCTGGAACTGCGGCACGCCCTTGGAGCACGGCAGGGATGGGGTGCTGTCCTTCGCGCCGCGCTCCAGCACCGCGCCGTGCACGACCAGCGTCGTGCCGTCGTGGCCAGGAGCCAACGCATCGTAGAGCTCTGCATCCTTTTTGTTGTTGGGACGCACCTGATACGTGTGGACGGAGATGGGCACCTGTGGCCGGCTGAAACCCAGCCACGCGAACCAGCCCGTCATCTCTTTCAATATCCACTCAGCCAGCTCTTTTGCCTCGCCCGCGTCCCCTTCCGATAAGATGACGTAGGTGGGAAGGGGGTGGAGCGGGCGCTTCGTCACCTCCTCGAGCTGTTGCGGTGTCTGGAGTTGCATCGGCTGGTGAGAGAAGGGATCCACCGTGTTGGCCGCGCACAGGCACAACGTCAGTGCCAGGAGGAGGAGTAGGCACACGGCGATGAGAGGACGTTTCATTGCTAAAAGGGTTGAAATCAATTTTAAAAGAGAATGTGGCAAGACTAGGTAAAGAGGAGAAGCGAGGGTAGAGAGAGACACGTGATTGTTAGCAACATGAACTAAAGCAAGACAGGAAAGAAAAAAGAGGGGAAAAAAAAATGTCTTCGTACTTGGACGGCCAATAGCACTTCTTTGTATCGTTGCGGTGAATATATCTTCGTTGATGGATAAGACAAGTAACTAGCTAATTGTTACTTGTGTTCGCTCACATTGATACTGTACCGCATTACGTTAAGAAAGTCGTAAAAAGGGAAGGAAAGAAGAGAAAAGACCAGACAGAAGAAGCTATGTAAAGAAAGCACTGCCTTCGCGGCATGCAGCTGCATGCAGCACCGAGATTACCACGGCGTGTCAAAGGGGGGCGCGGAGGATGTGCTTTTCTGGTGTGTGTGTGTGTGTGTGTGTGTGTGTTTGGGGAAACGTTAAAGAGCACTCGTCGTTTTCACCTTTTTTTTCTTGCCAGCCCCAAGGAGCACAATCTGCCGCGCCACCTCATACGACTTCACAAACGATGGAATCGGCAGGAACTCAAAGCGGGAGTGGAAGTTGTGCGCGCCTGTAAAAAAGTTGGGTGTCAGTAGACCCTTCACGGACAGGGCCGCGCCGTCGGTGCCACCGCGCATCGGGATCACCTTCGGCTTCACATCCGCCGCCGCCAGCGCCTCGAGCAGGAGGTCAATCGCCGTCCGGTCGTCCTTGATCGCGTTGGCGATATTTGCATACACATCCTCAATCACGATCTCCACCTTCCCGCTGGGGTACTTGCGGCCAATCTCGTCCGCCACCTCACGCATCTTCGCCTTCCGCTGCTCGTAGGAAGCGTGGTCGTGGTCGCGGATGGCCGCTGTCACGCGTGCCACCGTCGGCGTCGCCTCCACCCCGAGGAACCACCAGTACCCCTCGCGCATCTCGGTGCACTCGGGCGTCTGCGTGCGGTCAAACGCAGCCATGTAGTCGTTCGCCATCAGCACCGGGTTCACCATCACGCCCTTCGCAGACATAGGGTGCGCGGTGACGCCAGTGAAGGTGAGCGAGACGCTCGCGGCGTTGAAGCACTCGTACACCACCTCACCCAGCTCGCAGCAGTCGAGGGTGTACGCAAAGTCGACGGGGAAGCGCGTCGCGAGGTCGAGCTGCTTCGCGCCCAAGAGGCCGATCTCCTCGTCCGGCACGAAGCACACAATGACGTCGCCGTGCTCGTCCTTGCCCTTGGTGAGGCCGTTCACCATCTCCATCACGGCGCTCACGGCCGCCTTGTCATCCGCGCCGAGCACGCTCGTGCCGTCGCTGAAGAGCACGTCCTGACCCTTGTACGGCGCGATCTCGGGGTGCTCCGCCGCGCGCAGCCAGATGTCGTGCTCCTTGTTGAGGCAGACATCCCCGCCGGTGTAGTGCAGCCGCTGCGGCTTCACGACCGGGCTGAGGCCGGCGTCGAACGTGTCGAGGTGGCAGATGAAGCCGATGGTGGGGCAGTCCTTCACACGGCCGGGGCAGACCGCCGTCACGGTGGCGTGCTGGTCGCACACGACCTTGGACAGGCCTGCCGCGCGCAGCTCCTCCGCGAGCAACTCTGCGAGCTGCTGCTGGCCGGGAGAGGTGGGGAGCCGCTTGCCCGCCAGCCTCCCGTCGCTTTGGGAGGGGATGGCGCTGTAGCGCAAGAAGCGCTCTTCTAAGCGTTGAGCAATCGTCTTGGACATGGTGGAGGTCGAAAAAAAAAAAAAAGAGAAGGCGTTCAATTAGTTTGTTGAAAAATGTAAGAAAGCAGTCGCAAAGACCGAATTGTGAAAGAACAAGGGATCTTAACGAAAGAGAAAAATAACGGCAATTAAGAAGGGGGAAAAAAAGAAAACAAGAAGGAGTGAGAGAAAAAGCGGTATTTTTTTAGGTACGGAAAAGACAAGGGAGTATTAAAAAGGTTCAATGAATGAGGGGAGGGGAAGGGAAGAAAAAAGAAAGAACCTGGTGCAAAGAAGAATGAACGTAAAACGGAATACTTTTTTTTTTTTTTGGAGGAAAATATAATAACTATAATTGTAACATTTTGATATAAACATCAGTCGAAATAGTACACAAATACATTACATCATGAGCGCAATCAACAAACAAACAAATATATATAATAATGATAATAATAGTTACAGTAGCCGCAATAACAACAGTAGCGCCGATGTTTCATCTCGATTCCTCTCCGTGTGTTGTTCACGGCTAGTACGAAATCGTCTTCTTCACCTGCTCGATCTCCGACGACTCGGTCCCCCGCAACCCTTTCAGGTACTGCACGACACGCGGTGGCTGCGTCGCCGCATCCTGCATCGTCTGCGTCGCGATCTCTTTGGGCGTGTCCACCTGCGTCGCGTTCTCGCGCCGGAAGTGCGAGGCCGCCGTTTGCGCCGAGTGCGTGCGCATGTTCATGAGGTTCACGAGCTTGAGCGCCTCGCGCCGCAGATCCCACTCATTCCACCGGTAGTTGTGGTCAATGTATGAGTCACGCTGGCCGGTCTGCGTCGCCACATCCGCCTTGACGCCCGCGACGTGGCTGAGCGAGGTCGCCTCGATGCGGCGCGCGCCGGCCACATAGAGCTCGCCCGGCAGGTACTCCTCGAGGCCGAAAAGCAGCGCGATGGCAGGCTCGGCGCTGTTGCGCTGCTGCAGGCAGGGCAAGAAGTACCGTGGCGGGTCCGCCGCGAAGGCGCGCAAAGAGGACTCCTGGCTGAAGGCGAAGGTCCAGGGCTTGGGTAGCGCGTAGGCGCCGCTGCCGCCCTCCACCACGATGAAGCCCGGCGAGGTCGGGTCCTCGGCCGCGTGCAGCTTGCCCTCTACGAGCAGGCCGCTCTTGGCATACGTGACGGGGCAGAAGCCGCGCAGCCCGAAGAGCAGGTGCGGGAACTGCACCGCGATGGCGGCGTCGGCCGCCGGCGGCATCTCAGTAGTGTAAGCTGCACGGTAGCCGCGCCAGCTTGCCTCCTTGTCCGCGATGGAGGCCTGCGCCACCTGCGCGAGGGCTGCGCGGCTGACGGGCGGCTCTGCCACGTAGGCGCCCACCGCCTCGTCCGCGAAGCCCTGCGGCAGTGACGACGTGTAGGACTGCTCGCTGTCCAGCACCAGCGAGAGCACCTCGCGCACCTCCTCGAACTCGCTCTCCGTCCGCCGCGCCATGTTGTAGGCGTCCGCCAGCTGTACGAAACGGGGGTACGCGACACGCTTGGGCACGTTGGCTGCGCCGGTCCCCTTGTTGTTGTGCGCGAAGAGCTCATGTAGCTCCTTGAGCGTGTTCTCGTACGCGGGCAGCAAGACTGTGTGCACGCGGTTGGCCAGCATCGCGAGTGTGTACGAGAGGGAGAAGAGCAGGTGCTGCAGGTGCAGCAGGTGGTGGTACTCCTCCTGCAACAACTGCTTCGCCTCCGCGTCGAGGGGGCAGGTGGGTGCGTTGAGCACGGCGAGGGTGCGCCGCACGCTCGTCGCCACGCGCGCGGCGGCCGTGTCCAGCACCTGCTGCAGCGAAGCGAGCGGCTCCGTCAGCAGCGGCACCACGTCCACGATGCCGAGACCAGGGGACTTGCCCTCAGACTTGTAGTAAATACGGATGCCCCACACCACCCGCGCCAGCTCCTCGAGCTGCCGCTGCTTTTCCACCGCATCCTGCTTACTAAACGCCACGGCCTGAGAGGTGGGCAGCACGCCGCAGAGCACCGCGGCGGCGTCGCGCTCAATGTTGCTGTGGTCCGCGTTGGACGTGTCGAGCTGGTCGTAGTAGTGCAGAATGTAGAGCGTGATGTCGCCCAGAATCTCCTCCGCGGTGGGGTTCCGCTTCTGCACTATGGTGTCCACAAGGCGCAGCGAGACGGCCTCGCGCTTCACCTCGGCGCCGCGGCGCGCATTGCGCAGCGTCGCGCGCTGGTTCTGCACGCGCGCTCGCAGCAGGATGGCACTCAGGTTGGGGATGCTACATTGGCGGAGCAGGAAGTCCACAATGTCTTCCACGAGCTGCTCCATCGCCTCGGCCGTCTCACCCACGTTACCGGCCTCGTCCATGTGGTCCGAGCCTAGCAGCCACAGTCGTACCAGCAGCGCCGCCGTGTCCTCCGTCACTGCGCTCGACACAGCGGTGGCGGCCGAGCTCGCTGCCAGCGGCGCCGTCGCCCCAGTGGTGGCAGTCGTGGCAGCAGCAGGACCGTGGTTCACGCGTTGTTGGTAGCGAGAGACCACTTCCTGTGCAACGGTAGGAAGGACATCCATCACGTACTTCTTCTCTGTGGTCTGAGCTGTGAGTGTGCGTATGTGTGAATACAAATGTATATTTTAAGTATAAAATATTGATATTCTTCCTAATTTTTTTTTTTTTTTTGATAGATGAGTTTTATAATATAAGTTTTAGTAACGAGAAATGCAATGTACACGTGTAGAGAGAGAGTGTGTGTGAGAAAAGAAACAGAAATTGTAAGAAAAACAAAAATATGCATCGCGTAGGATTGTACCTAGTACTCACATATTGTATCACAAATGTAGCACATATACATGTGCACATTGAAAATCGAAAAGAGTTATGCTTTTCGTAAGTGTGTGTGTGTGTGTGTGTTGTTTTTTTTTTTTTTTTGTAAGATATCACTACCAAAAAAAAACAATCATCTCTCATGAAAATGAAGGAGAAAAAAAATGGTACGAGAAAATCTTAAGGAAGAAAAGTTTATATTATTATTTTCAAA
>AUXN01000118.1:0-20499 GCA_000482125.1 Strigomonas galati
TTTTTTTTTTTTGTTGGTAAAAGATATATAAATCTGAAATTTTTGTTCTTGGCTTTCATTTTTTTTTTCTTCTTTTCACCTTTACTTTCGGTCGCTTTCATTTTATTTTTTTACACTTCGTGTGTGCTTGTATATGTGTGAACTCTGATAACATTTTTAGTACAATAAGTAGTTTAACGTTGCAACACGCAGAAGTTCATTTTTCATTTTTTTTCCATTATTCCCCTTTTACATTATTTATAATTAATATCAATGTCGTCATTAGTTGCAATTTCTCCTCTGTTCAGATACTCGTATGGATCTATTTTTCCTTTGAACTGTTCTTATATTTTTTTACGATGCTATTGATGAGCATTGTTTTTGGTCTTTCTTTTACGCTTTGTATTTTCTCGTTCCTCTCTTTCTTTTTGTCAAGTTTTTTATTTTGATTTTTTTTTCGGCTTAAATTTTCATTATTAGTGTTCTCATTACCTTTATTTCTACAATTTTTTGTTTATCCCTTTATAGTCACCATAAACCTTACCTGTTGTTGAAAAAAATCAACAACATCTTATATTTATATATACACACACACACATCAAACAAAAAAAAAAAATACTACTAATTACTTTGTTTCTTTTTTTTTCTTTTTAAGAGAGTAAACTATAAAGCACACACTATCGCACCTACCTATCACTACTACTCAATCATATACTAGTTAAATAATATTAGTTTCTGTTCTGTTAAAAGATGGAGCGCGCGAAGGTCCTGTACACCCATCTGCAGACGAACAACTATGTCCGCACAGAGCGCCAAGGCCCCTTCTTCATCATCCAGCTGCTGAACCACGCCTACGGCCCTGCCGTCGGTGGCGCCCTCAGCAGCTTCCGCCGTGTCGCCGTGCTCGAGGCGCTGCGGGAAGCGGAGGCGATTAATGACCGTATTGACGGCGCCATCTGTGCGGCGACAACGGCGGCTGGTGCTCACGAGCGGAAGGCGAAGGGCACCGTGACGCCCGCGGCGCCACCGCTGTTCGGCCCGGCGGCGGAGGAGCGCATCTCGTACGTCATGATCACCTCCGAGGACCCGCGCATCTTCTCCATCGGCATCAACCCCGAGTGCTTTGCCGATGGTCTCTACGACTCGGTGACACCAGAACATCTAAATCAGTACGCGACCAACACGCTCGAGAACACCGCAGCTGAGAATGAGCAGCTGCGGAAGCTGATGCGGGCGCAAGGCACGCCGGCGGAGAGTCTGTACGCAGCGGAGTCTGCCCATGTGCGTGTGCCCTCCCTCATGACGCTCACACAGGTCATTGAGCACTTCTCTATCCCGGTGATCGCAGCCGTGCAAGGCGTGTGTGCCTCTTGGGCGATGGAGCTCATCCTGGCCTGCCACTACCGCATTGCCGGCGGGACGGCGCGGCTGCGCTTCCCGGATGTGCTCTTTGGGCTCGTGCCCTGCGGCGGCGGCGCCCTCCGCCTCGCGCGGCTGATCGGCCTGCGCTGTGCCATCCACATGCTGTGCTCAGGGCAGAAAGTCGGCGCTGTGCAGGCGAAGAAGATGGGCCTCGTGGACGCGGTGCTGCCCGTGGGCACGCCGGAGGCAGCCATCGGCGGCATCCGCGGCGCCTTTATCCAAGCCTCGAAGGAGCTCATTCTCAACAGCAAGGAGGTGCAGCGACACATTGAGGCGAGGGCGGCGGTGCCCATCCTCGACGCACAAGGCAACCGCACGCTGGAGCGCGTCAAGCGGACGGAGAGCAACGGCAAGAACTCCCGCGTAGGCTTCCCCGGCTACAATGAGGCCCTCTTCGCGTGGATCCAGCACCGCATCCGCGAGTCGACCTCGTTCGAGCAGAAGGCGCCCTACTTCCCGCTGGAGCTGCTGCGCCTCGCGGGGAAGTACGGCCACAAGCCGCACGAGTACTACGCCCGCGAGCGCACCTTTGTGCTGTCCTGCCTGGACAGCAAGGAGGCGAAGGCGTCGCAGCATGTGATGCGTGGGGCGAACGGGCCGCTGCGGCAGTGGCTGCGCGAGCACCATCGCGGCCAGTCCTCCGTGATGCTGCCGTCGCCGCAGTTCACCTACAGCCAGCCTGTCCCCAACATGCGCTACATTGTGATCATCGGCGCGGGCACGATGGGCACCAGCATCGCCATGACGCTGCTGCACCACTTGCAGCACAAGCACGTGACGCTGGTTGAGATCGACGAGAGCCGGCAGCGCATCGCGCAGCAAGGCATCAAGGACTACCTGGACCTCTCCATGTACGAGGGGCGCATGACGGCGCTGGAGCGGCACCACCTCATGTCGCGGCTGCGCTTCGCCGGCAGCGCGCAGGACCCCTTTCCCCGCAGCGCGCTGCAGGAGGCGGACCTCGTGATTGAGTGCACGCCGGAGGTCGCCGCGCTGAAGGAGCGCATCTTTATGACCATCGACCCCATGTGCAAGCCGTCCTGTGTCTTCGCGACGGGGATGTCCACTCGCCTCGTGAACGAGCTCGCGAACCAGACGCAGCGGCCCGCGCGCTTCCTCGGCCTTCACTTCTTCCCGCCCGCGAACGAAACGCCCTTGGTCGAGATCGCGTGCACGTCGACGACGGACCCGGCCGTCATGCGCAACATGGTTGAGCTGATGCTGCGCATTCACAAGCACCCTATTATTACCTGCGACCGTCCTGGCTACGGCGGCGCCCGCATGCTGCGTGCTGGGCTCTACCAGGCCTACGCCATGGTGGAGGACGGCTCCTTCCCGTACGAGGTCGATCGCGCCCTCAAGAAGGTGTTTCACTTCCGGTTTGGCATCTTTGAGCTGGAGGACCTGGTGGGCTTGGATGTGACGGCGCTCGCGCGACACTCCTACTTCCAGCAGCAGAAGCTCATCGCGGACCAGGGCGGCGTGCCCCCGGTCGTCTCCGAGGCGCTGCGCCAGGGCGCCCCCACCGCCTCCTCCACCGCCGCCACGACGACCACCACGCCGCAGCAGCTGCCCTACCAGACCTCCTGCCAGCTGCCGCCGCGCGATGTCTTCACGGTTGCGGACCAGCTTGTGCAGAAGGGCCGCCTCGGCCGCAAGACGGGCGAGGGGTGGTACCGCTATGCGTACAACCCGCTTTTTGCCCTCCACCGCCGTGCGCAGAAGGCGACCTCTACCACCGCCAAGCCTGCCGCCACCACTACAACGACGACAGCAACAAAGCCCGCCAGCCCTACCGGCACGCTGCCGCCGCCCGCCGGCGCCTCCATGACCTCCGCTGCCCTTACAGACGGCCAGCCGACACACCTTCCTCGCACGAGCCTTTCCTTCTTCACGAATGATATGGTGGACTCCCGCTCCCGCCACACGCTGCTCTCCATCCGCGAGATGCAGATTGTGCACAACCGCGACATTGAGTACCTTGTCCTCGCGAACAGCAAGCGCAAGGGCATCATGCGCCGCGACCTCGCCGACAAGGAGCTCGTCGAGCGCATTCTGCTCGTCATGATCAACGAGGCCGCTATTTTGTTAAGCGAACATTATGTGAAGACGGCGAGTGATCTGGACTGCCTGACGGTGTTTGGGTTCGGCTTCCCGGCCTGGAAGGGCGGTCTGCTGTACTACGCGGACAGTGTCTGGGGCGTTGCCAAGGTGGTCGCGCTCATGAAGATGTATCATCGGGCGCTGAGCGCCGTCACGTTCCCGTGGCCGTGCAGTATTCTGTTGGAGATGGAGCAGAAGGGAGAGACTTTTGCCAGCAGATTTCCTCAAAAGTAATCAAGCAAGCAAACAAACAAACAAACAAACAAACAAACAAACAAACAAATTATAAACAATTAAAAAAAAAATATTAAATGTCAACCACATAACGAAAATAAAGAAAGCTCTCTTGTTCATACTTTTTTTTTTTTCTTTGAAACTTTTTATTACTAGCTTGAAGATAACCAATACACACATACATATTCTTTATAGAGGCGATATTAGGAGACCTATCAAAGCGTCTAAGAGTGAAAATAAAAATCAAATAATAATAATAGGTTTTCTACAACACAACACTACTGCATGCTTTTCACAATACACTTAATTAGTATTACAAACTGATCAAAAAAGAAAAAAAATCCAAAAAATATCAAGTTTTCTCTTTTATTTATTACTGAAAAAATTGTAATATATGCTTGCTTTCTATAACTGCAAACTATAAAATTGATTCCCATCTTTTTCTTTTCTCTCCCTTCCATATCTTAGCTCTTCGAACGAAAAGAAAGTCAGTATATAATTCTTCTTCACATTTTTTTTTGTTTTCTGCCCCCCTTATTTAGTAGCTTAGTTTTTTCGCTCTCTCTTTTCCCTCCTCACCATCATGTTCAGACGCTCTTTTATCCGCCGTAGCATTGTCGAGACAATCAAGAAGGAAAACTTCACCGTCTCCCGTCTGAGCAACGGCCTGCGCGTCATCACCTGCGACGACGGCAACGGCATCACCGGCATGGGCCTCTTCACGCTCAATGCGTCCCGCTTCGAGGGCCCCGACAGCTTCGGCTCCTCTGCTGTGTATGAGTTCATGCCTCTTCACGGTGGTGAGATCATCACCGAGCAGGAGGTGAGCGCCTCGCTTGGCATGTTCGGCAACGCCTACAAGGTCTGCAACAACAAGGAGGCGCTGGCTGTCATGCTCATGATGCCGCGGTACCACCAGAAGGATGGGCTGGACCTCCTCGATGCCATGTGCTTACATCCGTCGAAGAAAGAGGAGGAATTCGCGGTGGCGAAGCAAGAAACACGCGAGCGCGCACAGCTCATGACGCGCGACCCTACCACCATGTGTTTTGAGATGGTGCACGAGGCGGCCTGGAACGGAAAGGGGCTCGGCAACCCGCTGACGCCGACAGAGGAGCAGCTCGAGGCGCTGACGATGGACAAGTTCCACCGCTTCTTCCGCACCTATACACGCCCCGACCGCGCCGTGGTGGCCGCGACCGGCGTCGCTGATCACGAGCAGTTTGCCCTCGAGGCGGAGAAGCGCCTCCACTTCGACTACGACCCTGATATGAAGATCGATGTGCCGGTGTGCCCCTACACCGGTGGCGACCGCCGCGTGCAGAACACGGCCGCCCCAGAAAGCATGAACAAGTTCCAAGAGAAGAACCTCAGCCACGTCGGGCTTTTCTTCCAGGGTGTGCCCGTGGCGCACCCGGACTACTACACCATCTCTGTTATTCAAACGCTGCTCGGCGGCGGCACCTCCTTCAGCTCCGGCGGCCCCGGCAAAGGCATGCAGACAAAGCTGTTCCGCGAGGTGCTGAACCGTGAGGCAGGGCTGCACGGCATGGAGTGCATCACGGCGTGGTACAGCGAGGGCGGCCTCATCGGGCTCTACGGCAGCGCCCCGCACGAGCACGCGCAGCGGCTGGTCGCCATCATGATGCAGCAGGGCGCCTCCATCGCGGCGCGCGTGACGGACTACCATCTTGAGATGGCGAAGAACCAGCTCCGCTCGCAGCTCATTTTGCTCGGTGAGGGGCGGGAGCAGCTGCTGAACGACATGGGCTTTAACATGCTCGTGCACAACTTTATGGTGACACCTATGGAGACGATGGAGGGCAGCGCGAAGGTGACGCAGGAGAGTCTGAAGCGGGTAGCGCGGGAGCTGGTCGAGCGGCCGCTGACGTTTGTGGTGTATGGCGAGACGAAAGGAATGCCGTCGTATGAGAAGTTGGAGGAGACCATGAAGAAGGTGTACACCACCCTCAATAAATAAATAAATAAAAGCTTAAGTGAAGTGGTTGGTGTGATGATGATGATATACATTCACATTATTATTTTTATTGTTGATATTATTTGTGTTTGCAAAAAGAAAACAAAGAAGCAAGAGATTAGTGGTGTCTTTCTTTGCCACTTTTTACATCCTTAATTGTTGTTGCGTTCTTTTTTAATTTTGATTATATTAATATAACACTTCTCCTTTTTTTTTTTCCGTTCTAATGCATTAATTTAATATCTGTGTGAGCAACAGGTGATCGTATGTTTATCGTTCCCATTGTGGGATTTTTTTTTTCTTACATAACACCTTGTTCGAATTTTGTCTATTCTTCACTGCTTCATTTTCTCCCCTTTCTCTTCATCTCTTTGTCGTAGCCATTATTAAGTCAAACATCAAAAAAAAAAAAAATAAATAAATAATAAGTAACGAACTAAAATAAACAAATACTAAAGCAAACATAATCTAGCCAACGAAATGGACGCCGATAAGTCAAGAACAGAACAGGAAGAGGAGCTGATCAAACTGTCGGAACGTGTAGCCCCACACATTGAACCTTCGGGGGCGATCCGTTTTGAAAACCGCAAGAAGCAAGGAAAAGCTAAGAATCGCACCAAGAAGACGGCACCTCCGCCCTTGACAGGAGAGCAGGTGCCTCCGGTGGCGGAGGAGGCAGTGCTGCCTAGTACAGCCCCGGAAGCGCCCCCAGTGCCCACCACCACTACTGCAGATGGCCCCGCGCTTCCCTTCGATGCCTCCCCGGCCGTCCTCCTGAGCGTCGTGGTCGGCCTGCTGCTCGTGCTGCTGCTGTTGCGCCGTCTGCGCGGCGGGTCTGTCGGTGCCCGCGTGCGCCGCCACTCCGTGCTGCTGCTAGGTCTCCCCTCCAGCGGCAAGACGGCCCTCTTCGCGCACCTGACAGCGGCGGAGGGCGCCCCGCAGCGGCGGCAGTTCTGCACCTCGATGGAGGTGAACAAGGGGACCTACCACCACAACGGCGGTGTAACTATTGTGGACTACCCTGGCCACCCCCGCCTCCGCAGCAATGTCCTCCCCCACCTCTCCGAGGCGAAGAAGCTCATTGTGGCCATCAACACCGTCACGATCCACGACGACAGGCACCAAGGCGCCGTCGCCCTCGCGGACTACCTCCTCTCGCTGCTGGAGTCGCCCGCCTTTTACGGCATCAAGCAGGTCTGCTTCGCCTGCACGCACCGCGACGAGGTGACGAGCTACAACATGAAGGCCGTGAAGAAGCTGCTGGAGGCGGCCATGGCGCGTGCCATCCGTGCCCGCCACGGCGATGTCGGCCGTGTAGACCGTGTCGTGGACACGAAAGGCAACACAATTGGCGCGAGCAAGCAGGCAAAGCAGCAGCAGGAACGCTACAGCCGCGGCCGCCATCTCGAGCTGCAGTGCGAGGATGAGGAGGGCAACTGCTTTTCGTTTGATAGCAGTGTCAATATGAGTTTGGGCGGTTTGGATATTACGTTTGTGGATGTGAGCAGCGTGCCGGACGCTCAGCAGCACCCGTTTGATGTAAAGGCGGTGGAGGCGTTTGTGGAGCAGTAAAAAATTAATAATAATCAAGAAAAAATTGTTGTGAATCATTTGAGTTTGTTTCGTTGTATTTTTTTTTTTTTTGATGGCGTGAAATGTGCTTCTTTTTGTTGTCGTTTTTATTTATTTATTTTTCATATACATTGTATTTGTTATTCCTACTATAATGTGTGCGTACACATATGTGCACATGTTACTGTATCTCTAACATCCGTAATATATATATATATATATATATTTTATAATAATAATCAAAAGCAAAACATGATAAAATCATCATTTACTCTCTTAACCTTTTTGGTGTTTTTCTGTCGTTATTCTGTAAGAGATTTCTCGTTTCTGATTTGTATGGTTGCATAGATTATTTTTTTTCTTGCACTTTCCTTTTTTTTTTTTTTAATTCTCTTTTATTGCTGCAAAAAGCATATAGTTTTTTTTTTTAAATTTACTGTAAACTAGTTTATTTTCGTTCTACCACATAAACAGACACTAATAGTCAAAAGGAAAAAAATGAGGAGTACATCTTCCGTAGCCAAGAACGCCGCGAGCGGGTCCGTCAGCGGCTCTCGCAGCAAATCCAACAATAACAACCCAAACAGCTCCATGCAGAGCAGCGTCTCCCGCAGCGGCCGCGGTGGCCAGGCCCACAACGAGGCGCTTCGCCGTGCGCAGGAGATGCGGACTGAGGTGGACTCTGCCGTGCATGTCCTCGACAACGGCATCAACCGCACGCCTGTCCCTCTCCAGCGCAAGACGGGCCACACCGCCGGCGTAGGCCGTGGCGCCCAGGGCCGCCACGAGTCGCTCATGATGACCGGCAGCACGGCCAACTACAACATGAGTAGCTCCATCTTCCACTCCTCTTTCCTCCTGAGCAGCGAGCAGGGCAGCAGCTCCAAAGGGTATAAGACCAGCGGTGGCGGCGGCGAGAGCTTGGAGAACAGCGTGAGCATGTCGCAGGCGTCCTTCGCGGGCGGCGGCAGCGCGAGTGCGAGTGCGGCCAACGCGGTCGAGCCGGCAGGTGCTGGGCTCACTAGCAAGCTCGTGCAGAAGCTGCAGATCCTGGACGAGGCCGTCGCGGAGCCACGCGTGCCCTTCACCGACCCACAGCGCCGCGCGTGGGCGCAGCAAATGACCACCGTCACGTTGTGCGAGACACCGACCATCTTCTTATACGAGC
Organism: Strigomonas galati; assembly: GCA_000482125.1. Lineage (NCBI taxonomy): Eukaryota > Euglenozoa > Kinetoplastea > Trypanosomatida > Trypanosomatidae > Strigomonas > Strigomonas galati. The sequence goes on from AUXN01000118.1 coordinate 8,457, forward strand.
ACCAGGACGAGGCCGTCTCGAGCGAGAACCGCGAAGACTTGCGCCGCACGACGGAGCGCAACGCAGCCTACACCGCCCTGGAGGAAGCAGGCCGTGTGGACGAGGGGACGCAGTTCCAGAAGCGCGGCACGCTCACCTTCACTGCTCCCAAGAAGTCCATCCACGCCGAAATGCGGCCGGCCGACAAGTGCGACTCAGGGGCGCTGCAGGTGACGCCGTGGATGCTGCACGACGAGTTCCAGCCGCTGCTGGAGGACGACGCGGAGGAGGAGGCCGAGGCGGCCAAGGACGCGGCGGCAGGGGAGGAGGACGAAGAAGGCAAGGCAGGTGGCGCGGATGGGGAAGAGGTCGACGGTGAGCTGGACGAGGACGCGGAGGGGGACGACGAGCTTAACGGCAGCCGCAGCTCCTTCGGTGAGAGTTCCATCCGACCGACCGACGGTGGTGCAGACGCGGCGGGTGCTGCTGCTGCTGCTGCAGCTGCAGCCTCCTCCAAGAAGTGGATTTTCGCAGACTCGCTCCTCTCCAACCTCCGCGTGATGGAGCGCGCCGTCGTGCAGAACTTTATGGAGAAGGCGCAGCTCGCCTACCGCGGTATTGACATGGACCCGCAGTGCGAGCGGGCCGCAGGGGCGGAGGGCAGCAACGGCGGTGCCGCTGGCGCCCCACCCCGCCCTCGACATGACGAGGACGTCGCGATGGAGAGTGCGTCTGCGGCTGCCCTTGCGGCTGCCCAGGCCGAGGACGACGCGGCAGCTGCGGCGGCCGCCCAAGGCTCGGCGGAGGTGCCGCCTGTGCAGATGAGCGCACCAAGCCTGCAAGCGCTGTGGTGCTACCGTGCTCCGCAGACCTGCGGCCGCCGCGTGACGGCCATGACGTGGAACCGCAAGGAGCAGGATATTCTCGCCGTGGGCTACAGCACCCGCGCCGCCAAAGGTGGTGCCACGCCGGAAGTGGAGCAGGGCAGCAACGACAAGAGCGAGCGCGGCCTTGTGTGCTGCTGGTCGCTGAAGAACCCGCTCGCCCCGGAGCTCGTCCTCGCCCTCCACGCAGAGACAAGCGTCAGCGCGCTGTCCTTCTCCACGGAGCACCCGTCACTCCTCGCCGTCGGCTGCACGGACGGCAGCATCGTCGTCTTTGACATCCAGCGCGACCTCGTGGCGCCGAGCATCTTGCCCAACGTCAGCTCTGGTGTGCACACTGGGGCTGTGTGGGAGCTGCGGTGGGTCGTCCGCGGGAAGGACCGTGGAGAGTTTCTCATGTCCGTCTCCGCGGACGGCCGTGTTGTGCAGTGGGCCGTCGGCAAATCTGTCGAGCGCCTCGCTCCGGACCTCATGCACATCAAGCGGCCGCCGAACGAAAAGACGGAGACCACCTTCGTCGAAGGCGTCGCGGAGTCGGACGAGGCAGCTGGGCGCCGGCGCGAGGGCGCTGCTCGCGAGGAGGCCATCCTCTCGCAGCAGTCGGGCGGTATGTGCTTTGACATCTCGCCGCTGGACGACGCGGTGTACATTGTGGGTACCGAAGAAGGCTGTGTGTACCAGTGCAACAAGAGCCAGACGGAGTCCTACGATGTCGCCTACGAGCCTCACACAGAGCTGGTCTATCGCATCCGCTGGTCGCCCTTTCACCCTTACTATTTCCTGACCTGCAGTGTGGACTGGACCTCGCGGCTGTACCGCGTTGGGCAGAGCGCCAAAGTGCTCGCCTTCGACAGTGTCAACCAGGACGCCGTGCAGGACATCGCGTGGTCCTACGCCAACTCGCTCGTCTTCGCGACGGCCACCGCGCAAGGGTGTGTCGAGGTGTGGTCGGTCAGCGACGTCGTCTACCCGCAGGCGCACATCCAGTACAAGGACCACCGCCGCCTCAGCTGTGTCCTCTTCGCGGAGCAGGAGAGCCCGGTGCTGGTCGTGGGTGATGAAGAAGGAGACGTGACCGTCTTTTTGTTGAAGGACAGCCGCTTCCAGCGCCCGGACATGGACGAAGACGAGCAGGTGCAGTGGCTGGATGATGCGGTCCGCAAGCAGACCGCATAAAGAAAATAGATACCCTTTTCGGAGTTCCTCTCTTCTCTTTTTTAGTTTTTTGTATATAAAACAGTTGAAAATAGAATGTTGTTCTTTTTTTTTTTTTAATAAACTCATTTATTTTTACTTTCTTGGACAGAATGTAATGCGCTGGTATATAAATTAAAAATCATGGAGGACAGCGTTGTTTTGTTACGTTTATGTAAATAGGTATAAGTGTACATATATACAAACTTGTAATCAATAACAAATCACTGAAGTATGTGCATCGAATCGTTTCCCTCACTTTTAGAAAAAAAAAAAAACAAACAACTGTGAATGATGTTCATTTCTTGTAATGGATTATTTTCTTACTTTTTATTTCCATTTCATTTCTCTCTTTTAAAAAAGTAGTTTATTGCTTTTTTATTTATATAATTTTGATACAGAACATATATACTTTTTTTTTGTCTCTCTCCTCTTTAGTGATTCCTCATACTACTTATATATCATTGCTTTTCTATATACACACATTTTCTACATAAACAAATACCTTTTCTATGTCCGCTGTAGACGAAGAGGTTATAGTCGACCCTGCGCCGTCGGAGGTGAAGCCGCATGTGACGGAAGAAGCGGAGGTAGTGGCACCACCTCCGCCACCACAGGAACCAGAGAAGTCAGAGGAAGCGGCACCTCCCGCTACTGCTGCACCCGATAGTGCGGCTAAAAAAGCGGACACCACGGCAACGAAGAAGAATACTAGTACCAAGGAAGACTCGCAAACGAAGAAGAAGACAGCCACCACAACAGCTCCTTCCTCCTCTGTTGGAGCTGCAGCTCGTGGTAGCACCCGCAGCGGCGCTGGCATGAACACCACCAAAGCTGGCACGACCCAAAAGATGGAGTTCACGACAGGTCCGCATGTCAACGCGCGCTATGAGACGATCGGCGACGAACACGCGCGCTTTCGCCGGCAGCAGGGCACACGCCCCACCTACAAGGGCCCCGTGTACGTGGCGGAGGATGTACATGTCCTCTGCGCAGAGTGCCACACGCCTGTCGACCCTGTCACCCGTGTGCCTGTCGGCTCCCACCTCTTCTACCACGAACATTGCGTGCGCTGTGCTATCTGCGGCCGTCGCGGCGTCGCGGAGCCTTTTCTGGAGCAGGCGGGGCAGCCCGTCTGCGCGGCGTGTGTGGAGAAGGGCAACGCACCGACACAGGTGCGGCGGATGCAGCCCCACAGCTACGCGCAACCGGCACCCCAGAAGCTTACTGCCCAGCAGCAGGCCCAGAAGAACGCGACGCTGTCGCGGACGCTGAACCAGACGGCGGTGCAGGGCGCCGTGCCGCCCTCGCTGCAGGTGACACCGCACCTGCACGACACGCGCAACACCACCGACCGCAGTTTTGCGCTCATGCAGCGGCAACAGTACTTTACGCAGAATGATGCCAATGTGCTCACGCAGATGCCGCCGCAGGAGGAGAAGAATAGGAGCACACGCCGGAAGGAGAGTGTGAAAGGTGTGGAGAACGGAGGGACGGTTCCTGCTTTAGAATAACTCTTTTTTTTCGTACGTTCGATGTACATGTGTGCCACACATATTTTTCTTTTCCTCTTCCCTACTTTTGCGAGTATTTTTCACTATTGTAACTTGTTTTTCTTTCATATATATATATTTTTTTCTATGATGTAATTTATATTCATACACGTCACTTTCTACGTGATATATATAAAAAGCTTCAAGCGCACTACATATTTCTTGCTCATATACTCTAAATCAAAGTGATGAAACAGTTGCTTTCTTATCGATGCTCGTGTGCTCTCTACATATTTTTCCCTCTCTCCCTTTTCTTTTTTCTCTTATAGCACTCAGATTAATACTTTTGAAATAATATTCTATTGTTCCCCTCTTTTAGTACTTTAGTACTTTTTTTTTTGTTTTCCTGTATTCCCCAAACTATTATTACTGAAACGGCTTTAAAGTACCAAAAATAAGCACCAAAACCATCACCGGTCTTTTATACTTTTTCTTCTTTCTTTTCCCACTTTGCAGACTATTATTCCCACTGACACAAATACACAATTAAAAAAAAAAAATCAATTTGCTAACTAAGCGAACAAACAAACAAAAAATTACAAGCTAAAAAAAAAACCCTTTAACCCCTCCAAAATTAGCACGAAAAGAATTCGTCTTGAAGCTAACGACGTAGCGATGTCAACAGCAGATGTGGAGAAGGCTGCCCACCCCCCGGCAGTCTCTCCGGTCATCGCCGACCGCTACGATCGTCAGCTGCGCCTCTGGAGCGCCCGCGAGCAGCGGAGCCTGTCCGAGGCGCATCTCGTTGTGCTGGGCGCGACCGGGCCTGCCGTGGCCGCCCTCAAAAATCTTATTTTGCTAGGCATCAAGGCCATCACCCTGGTGGATCAGCAGCGGGTGCGGCCGGAGCACCTGACAGAGAATTTCTTTCTGATGCCCAGTGACTGCAAGGCGGACCCGACGGCGACAGGCTCGCCTTTGCCGCCGTACTTGTCGGAGCGGACGGCCTTCTATCTCAGCCAGCTGAATAAGGACTGCTCCTGCTATTACTCGACGGAGGACCCAGAGGTGTGGGTGCAGCGCTTTACGTCTATTTTTGACCCGTCCTTTACAGCCGCGAACACAGAGGAGAATCAACAGGGAAAGGATGGCCGTCGAGAGGCGCTGCTGCAGTTGTTGCAGTCAGCTGTGTTTGTGCCCTCTTCGTCCGCGGCGACGGCGGAAACACCGGCGTCAGCGTTGACCGATGTTGGCGGTATTATTCTCACGGACCGTGTGACAGACAACCACTCTCTTACGTCACCTTTCATGCGGACGCTTTTCAACTTTGTGCGCACGCCCTTTTATCTGTTTCTCGACGGAGACAGCACACTGCCCCCACGGCCTGACGTCGCGCTGAAGGGGCACATTCTAAACGTGCTACGTGAGAAGGAAGGCCCACAAGAGAGCAGTCACCACAGGAAGGACAAGGCGGCAGCGGCTGCGGAGGCGTCGCCTGGCTGTTTTTCTGTGTACGATTGCTTCGCGCCCAATGTACAGCTGCCCGTCTTCGCGCTCAGCTCCTGCGGCATGCTCGCGAGCCTGCAAGTGCTCAACGAGGACACGATGATCTACAATGTCACCTCGAACCTCAGCGCCGCGACGGCTGACCTCCGCTTCTTCTTCCCCTTCCCCGAGCTGGCAGAGTTCTTCCACAGGTTGGACCCCCACGACGACGTGCAGTTCGACAGCAAGGACGAGGACAAGGTGATGCTACACAGCCACATTCCGTACACGTGCTTACTGCACTACGCACTGCGTCAGGTGATGACGACGCAGCCAGAGCTATTCAGCAAGTTTATTGTAACAGAAGGCAGCAATAGCGTTGTTGCTGGAAGAGATATCACTACGAAGAATTTGGTGCTCTCCAATGATATCCTACGGTCCATGCGGGTACAGCTCGACCAGATGCGTCGCCGCCAGTCTCCCGCGCAGGAGACGTTTGAGGAAGGCGTCACGAAACTGAATATTTCGCTGAACAATCCTGCCAACGCCTCCCGCAAGGTCTACAATCAGCTGTGTGCCATCTTCGCGGCGGCGGACGGTAAGGCGACCGGAAAGGACCCGGCTGAGCTGGCCTTTGCGCCCTTGAACAAGCTCTACGCACAGAAGCAGCAGGGTGCGACCTCTGCCACCCCGTCGCAGGCCGCACGTCTGCTCTATCTTTTGTACAAGCCACGCGAAGTGCTACTGTATTATGTATTGTACAGCATCAAGGAGTTTTATGAGCAGAGCTACGTCCACTCCAGCATTACCTTTCCTTCTGCCAACGGCGAAGATGCAGAGAAGAAGGCCGACAAGAAGGAACATAAGATTGGTATGCACGTGTTGCCCTTCAATGGCTACCTGCCCGACATTACCACCATCACCGGCTGGTACACGCAGATGCAGAACATCTACAAGCACAAGCACGAGGCGGATGTGGAGACGGTGGTGGCCGGGGCCGCCCACAACATCTGGCGCGACGTCCTCTGCGAGGAGGCCGAGGCGACTTCGCTGCTCTTCACGGAGGAGGAAAAGCACCACCTCCGACAGTACATCCACGCGTCGCTGCAGAACTTGTCCAAGGAGGTCGTGCGCAACATCTTCTCGCTGCAGGTGGTGACGTTTGACTGCAACGAGCCAGCGGCAGAGGGGCTGTACAAGCTGGCAGTGCCCTCTTCTTCTTCTTCTTCTGCGTATGAGGTGGATGTGGACCCGGTGGTGTGGGCGCAACACCTGCAAGCGCGTGCCGGCCACCTGTTCACGCAGCTCGGCTACGCGTGCGACAATGAAAAGGCAGCGCACAACGATCAAGAGGGGGAGACGACAACACTGAATATTGAGATTCAGTCCAATGCGCTCTCGGTGGCCTACCTGGCGCTGCAGGAGCGGCGCCGTCTGTACGCGCAGGCACAACAAAATGGACACGTGGGGAAGGACGGCCCGCCGCGCTGGGCGACGACGGGGCTGACGGTGGAAGTGAAACAACTCCTGGCCGGCATCACCGCAGCAAATGAAGCAGAAGCGGACGAAGAAGCACAGGCGTGTGCCGCTGCCTGCGCGCAGCACCTTGCCACTGCCGCACGTGAGATGGAGACGCAGTCCTCTTTCATGCTGACGCATTGCCCGCGGCCGGAGGGCGAGAAAGCAACCGTGCATTATGTCCCTGCCATCCCGTCCATCTCGGCTGCCATTGGCGCCATCACGACGCAGGAGGTGCTCAAGTCTCTTTTCTATAAGGAGATCCCGGAGACGAAGCAGATTGTGTTCAATGGGTACGGGAACTGTCTGGTGAAGGTGGAGAAGTGCTAAAAGCAGGATGCGGAAAAAAGAAAAAGAAAAGAAAGGATAAATAAATAAGTAAATAAGAGTATTAGAAAACAAAATTTAAAAATTTGAAAATCAAAAATACAAAAGGGATAATCCTATTCTTTTGTTTTGTGCTGTTTTGTTTTTTAGTATTACCGTATTTACAATGGAAAGCACACACACGCACACCCATACGTTTGTGGCTCCATGACCAGTTGAAAATTTTTATGTTCTATCCTGTCTTGATGAAATTAATTTTCGTCTATATTTAATGTTTGGTATTTCTCTATCTTGCACGCAAAATTTTTATACTGTGCTTTTAAAATATGGCTTGTGCCCTCTTTGTAAACAGTTCTCTCCTCATTTATCTCTTCTAAAGTTTCACATAGAGTGTACGAGTGAATTGTTTATTTTTTTTTTTTTGTAATATTTTTAGTATCACTCATAAAGCAGCGCATGTCTTCATCTCGCTTTCCGCTGCCGATTCGGTTTCTGCGATACCATGACAAGAACAATAATACCACTTCTAGTGTAGGTGCTGCGACCACGGCTAGCCTGTTTCTTACACCCTCATCCTTGCTACCAAAACGTGGTAAAGGCCGTCGGGGGAGGCGGGAGGAACTAATGACAATTTCCGGTCATGAACAGTTTGTTGCCTCGTTTTACAAACCCTCTGGGCTTAGTGTCTTTTCTCACACACAGGTGCAGCAGCAGCAACAGGTTGGGGGAGCAGGTTCGAAAACACGAAAAGCACGTTCACTTCTCTATGACATGCACACCGTAAGAAACACATCGTCGACAGCTGACGATGCCGCTATGACATCTCCTTCCTCTTCTACACTGCTGTCTGCTGCAGATGGCACAAGTACGCGAGCCATGACGGACATAACCCACAATGACCCTTCCGATTGCGTCTATCATCGTGTGAAGGACAGCTTGCCACCTGGCAGCACGCCTTACCTCGTCTTCCCCACCATGAGCCCTTTGCTGTTAGAATCCTTGTCTGCAGCGGCTGCGTCTTCGTTATCTAGTGGTGCTTCTAGCGATAATGATAATAATCTCAACACACAAATCAATCGATACACCAAACAACAAAAAGGTGTCATGGTGTACACCAACTCGGCCAAGGATTGCTTCTTGATGAAAAATATTGAGCAGCTGGGTTTCCTGCGGACGCGGTATCGTGTACTGTGCCGCGTGCCTGCACCGTTGCATCGTTACCTCTTGTCGCATCTGCGCAGTGCCTGCGCGACGGCAAAGAACAGAAGAGAGTCTGACAAAAAGACAATTAACACCAATCCGTTTGTCAAAGATTTCATCGTGCGCTGCCACGGTCAGGTAGCTGGGGGTGCTGAAGGCACTGCTTTGAGTCTGAGACAAAAACAGCAACAACAACAACACGAAGAACAAAAGCACGTTTCGGTGCATGCATTCCGCAATGTATACATGGAAGGTGGTCTCATCGACTTTGAGCGAGAGACGCTCAAGTCCAGCGGCGTCATGTCCACCACGCTTACCTTGCTGTCGTGTGTGGAGGCAGAGGAGCGAGAAGAAACAGCATCATCAGCAGCACAGAACGCCGCGAGTAGAGGAGAAGACGGAATTGTCGATGCTATTGTGAAGAGGAGCAACACAAATCGTTTTCAAAACCTGTTTGTGAAAGAGACCGACTCGTCCAAGCGGATTTCAACCTTGTTTTCTGCTTCGCCGTCCACCAAAGCGCAAACGGCAGCACAAGTATTGCCACAGCAGCAACGTTTGCCTGACGCTTACGAGAAGCATGCATGGATACCATCCTCTGCTATTTTAGTGCCCACCAAACGGCTTCCTGGTTGGGAGAATACAACACAACAAAACACTAACAAGCAACGCTCTGCTGGTGCTACCTCAAAAAAGCCATCTCTCGAGAAAAAGGTAACCCTTCATTATAATTTACTCGCCGTCTCAAATCCAGCAGGATCTCACAAGGAGGACGAAGAGGATGCGTGTGTGTACGCCCTTTATGAGGTAACCAACATTGGTTCCCAAAGCGACCTCCAACAACCACACCGCCACGATACCAGTGCTCATTTTGAAGAAATCAAAGCCGTCTTTGCCGCTCAGCACTTCTACGTGGTGAACGACTTTGTGGGCGACCGTGCCCTGGCGCGGCGCGTGCACTCCTTCAGCGAGCAGGTGAAGAAGTATATGCGGACGTCCGGCCCCAGCAGCGACGGCCCCGCGGCGCTGAAGCAGCTGCCGATGCGAGTTCAACACCAGTTGCAACGGCTGACGCCGGAGGAGCTCGTGCTGCTGCCGCTTCAATGTGGCGCAGTCGGCGACACGGCAGAGCAATGGCCGCTGCGAGCGGAGGTGGACGCCACGCGCGCTGCAGTCGCGCAACTGCAGGAAGCCCAAGATGATCAACAAGAGATGGATCCTGCTATACGGCAAGGGAGGGAGGAGGATCTGGAGGAGCAGAAGGAGTACCTACAACTGTTGGAGAAGGCGTTGCTGGCGAAGGAGCATCAGCAACGTCTGCAGTGGACGCTAGGGACATTGCAGCAGCTGGTGCGCAAGCAGAGCAACAAGGCATTAAAGCAGGCAGAAGCAGATGCGTTTCTGTCGAGTCCTACCCTCGAAGCACAGGTACTGCAATGGGCGCTAGGTCCGGCGGTAGAGTTGGTGGAGCTGCAGTTTCCGCACCCCTACCACACAAATAATTACTTACACCTGCAACACGCGTATTTGCACTTGAGCCAACACAAGCAGCAACAACAACAACAACAGCAAGCACGAGAGGGTGGCAATGACGAGAACGGGCAGCAGTCGTTGTTGCGGCCATCTGCAGCGGCGGAGATGCATATGGTGTCCTTTCAGAGTGAAAGTCAGACAGTGCCTCTCTACACCTCCTCTTCCTCTGCTGGTTCTGGCTATGGTGGCCGCGCTGTATCTTCCTCGCGTGGATGGGCGGAAGCTCATGCTGCGGTGGTGCCGGTCCTGCGTCCGTATGTAAACCCTGTAATGACGAATGAAGGAAGCGAGACGCAAGAGAGAGAAGAAGCACAGGACAACACGGAGACTGTGGTGGGCAGTTGCTTTATTCATCAGGAGAAGATCCATAGCCTTTCGCCGACGGAAGCGTATGTGCTGCTCTCAAGTGGCGCCTCTTCTTCTTTGCTCTCTTCATTAGCCAGTGAGAAGAAGAAAAATGTTTTGCCTCTGCCACTAAATGCGTCTACAACAAAAGCAATCCAGACGACCACCACAACACCTACGGCCCTGATAGACTACTTTCGTTCGTTTTACTGGCTCTTCGCCTTCGATATTCCTTCCACGTACGAAAGCATGCGCCACGCGTTTTTCCGTCACATCGTGCAAGAGCAAGAGCAGGCCAAGCAGCCGAAAAAGATAACATCCGCTACACAACACTCTACAGTCTCCTCTTTGTTTCCTCTTTTTTTCAAATGGGAGGAAACGGCTGTTTCCTACTGCACCGAATGTCAGCAGCACGGCCACACGTGGCGCTACTGTCCTACGGGCCGAGCTTCTCTTTTTACCAATTCACCCCAGCAACAACAGACTCTTTTGGGAAATGGTAAAGATCAAAGTAAGAATCGCGCCTCTGCTGAAGGACAGGTGACGCTCAGCGAGGAAGAGCGCAAGTGGCTTGTGCAGCTCTCCGAAGAGGAAGTGCTACTCTCGCCTTCTGCCTCTGCTGCTGCACGCTTGGAGCTACAACAGACACCATCAGAAAACGGGCAGCAACAACCTTACTATCAGCGGAGTGCCTTGTCTGAGGTTGGAAGCCGCCGTCGGACCTTTTTTTCTGACAGCCGGATGGCATCTTCGGACAAAAGTGAACAACAACAGCAGCACCGCTACGCGTCCAATGGCAGCCGCGGCAGCTACGCGAATCCACGTGTTCAAAACCCAGATACGCCCATTCCGTTTCCGAACAAACGTTCTACGTTTAAAATGCCTTTACCAGTCGCTTCCGGTTTTGCCAATGTCAGAAGAGGGAGCGACGAGAACAGTAGTAGCGGTAGTCCACACCGATCTAGGATGAATTACGTGCAGCGGACCGAAAATGAAAAGCCAGCAATGCATCGTCGGAGTGTACGTTGCGCCTATTGTCATGGCAAGCATCACATCACCATGTGCCCCAAGTTAAAGGAACAGTGATCATAAGAAGTGAACGAATGGTACACAGTTGTTAATATTAATCACATACTAAATAATGAAAAATTAAAATCAGAAAATATTTTCTCACTTGACGTTAGACATAAAAAACAACATTACTTTCTGTTCAACTATGCCTGCGAATTACCACTCTATGTTTGTCAAATCCCTTTCTTCCACTTTTTCATCTCTATCTTTAATTCTAGTGCCTGAAAATATCACATCCTATTTTTTAACGATTTGTAGTCTAATTTGATTCATTACACTTTTTGTATACCACCTTCTTTTTTTGTTTTAATTTGACTGTACTCTTTTTTTTTTTTTTAGTATTTAATTATTGACTGCATTTCTCTCTAAAACTATATACATACAGATATAACTCATGTGGAGTGGGTGGACGAAGAAGTTAAAAGATTTCACGGACGAAATCACCTCTCCTGTGTACGATGACGAAGAGAACGAAGAACATCAACACCGCAGACATGCAGCAGAGCGGGAGGACGATGAACTAGAAGAAGAGCTAGAAGAGGAAGAGGAGGAAGAAGAAGAACACCGTCAAGACCCAAGAGGGCCTTCGATTGTGCGAGCGCTGTACCCATCTGCGCAAGACGACGATCAGAATGAAGTACCTCGAGCTCCCGCTAATAACAACACAAAGTTTGCTGTATCTCATCCTCACGCACCGCCTGTAGCCATGCAGGACTCTCCGATTCCAACATCAGCAGCACCAGCAGCTGCTCCTCTAGGCCAACCAACTGCTCGTGATGTGGAGAGCAGCGTTGGCTCGCTTCCGTCTGCCGGCGGTGACAGTGCACCACGCTTACCACCGAACTTTGCGGTAGGAGCAGCGCAGCCTCCGCCTATTGCCAAGTCGCAGGACGCGGCCACTACACCGTATCAAAATAGGAATATTTGTAATAATAATAATAATAATAATAATAATAGTGTCGAAACAAATATTTATGCGAGTCAGCAATTGGCGGACGAAGCGAATCAGTTTAC
>AUXN01000119.1:0-20468 GCA_000482125.1 Strigomonas galati
TTTTTCTTATTTTTAATTTTTTTTTTGTCGTGATTAAAGCGTTTATATATATATAGATAGACAGATATATGCTTTACCAACAATTTTTTCGTTACTTGCAGTTCTCCACTACGCTGCCCTTGGAGCAAATGCCGAGCAGGCGGGTCGTGTCGAGATTGGAGGTATCCGTGTTGAACCACTGGAGCACCGTGTTGCGGACATCCGTGATGGACGCGCTCGAGGGCAGGCTCGATTTCAGCTGCACCAGACCACCCTTGGTGTAGACGATGGTGAAGAAGGGCACCTTGTTCGTCTTGGTGTTGCCGGTTGCGCCGACGAGCATGATGTTCCAGTTCTCCGCCACGTACTTGGTGCGCTGCACAATCGTCGTGGCAATCTGGCCAATGGCATTGTCGAGCAGGTTAATGTTGCTCTGCGTCTCCAGCGTGTTGCTGACAGTCTCGCTCTCAATGTTGAGCCCGGGCACCTGCACGTAGATGAGGTCGGAGCCCGTCGTGAGACCCTGCGTGAAGGCCTCTATCACCTGGTACTTGTAGAGCTCGGTCGGGTTGTCGCACGTGACAAACTTGCGGAACGCGTTGCAGTAGGCCGTCGCCGTTTCGGTGGGGCACGCGAGGCCGCTGCACTCCGTATCGTAGAGACCCGTCTTGGCGCAGGTCGTGCCGGTGCTGGCGACGCTGCCGGACCACCACGCGCTGGGTGCCGCTATCAGGGGCTTGAAACCGTTCGTCTTGAGCGTGCGCAGAAAGGAGGTGAGGCCGACCAGGTTGGTCGCCGTGGCGGTGCTGGAGGCGGTGAGCAGCTGCACGAGGCGGGAGCCAGAAACCGTGGGGGTCTGCAGCTCGCCCTTGAGCGCGCCGGCGGAGCTCAGGAGGCGGATGAAGGGCGCCTTGCCGGCGTTCGTGGCACTGGTGAGGGCCTCAGGCGTCATGTCGGGGGCTACAATAAGCACCATGCGCGGCGTTCGGGTCGGGGTCGCATCCGTGTACTCTCTAGCAGAGCTATACACGACGGCGAGCGCGGCGAGCAGGAGGATGACGACAGCGGCGACGACAATGGTACGGCGGAGCGCACGGGCGTGGAGGGCCTCCTTCACCTCCGCGTTGGTGTGGGTACCGGGCTGCCGCGGTGGGGGTGGGATACGCTTCTTGAAAGAAGGCATGTTAAATGATTTAAGTTGGGTTTATGCTTTTTATTTTATTTTATTTTTATGCTTATTGTAAATGCAACACGATTAAAAAGAAAAAAAAACTTCTTTTTACGTTTCAAGATGAGAGAAGGGAAGAGAAAGGAAAAACAATAATAGCAAAATTAACAATAACAGTAGAATTACACCACAACAATAAGGTCTTTTGAAGAAGCGCAATCTCGTACAAACCAATGCATTACATCTTTCTTTTAACCGTTTATTCGTTACAGCAACACATTAATTTGTCCGTATGTGTGTGTGTGTGTGTGTGTGTGTGAGTTAAATTATACAAGAAGAGATGGAAAGATAATGTTTTACTCCACTAACGACAACAACAAAGACGCAGGGGGTGCTGATAAATGCTATTCTTTAGATGGCAAGCGCAGCTTATCCAGCACAAACACATATGGGAGAAGACCGCCCATGTCCACCGTGAACGGCCTCGTGACAAGAAAAAAGGGAAATTTATTAAAATGTACGTGCAGCACTTCTGACATGAGTGCGCCCTCCACGGTTAAGAGCACAGCACGACCTCCATCACGGTATGCGGCGGTGGCCCCTGTCGCCCCTGCTCCAGTGCACTTGTGCCACCAACAATGTCTCTGCAATGATCCTTCCTCTCTACTCCCCCCGCCAGCAAGTGCATGAGAAGCGTCGCCATCGCTGTACACGTCGGACGGATCGCGTAGTACGCGATAACAGGCACGCAAGATCGCTGGGTACAGTTTCCGGTTCACGGCGTGGTTGCCACAGCGTCTTCCAAAAGGCAAATCGGAGATGATGCGATCGAGTGAGCATGGGCGCAAAGGCAGACGGGTGGCGTCTGCCTGAAAGACAAAACTAGAATAAGAGCAAGAAGGAAAAGTGTTGGATTGGGCCGTGGTTGACTTTTCCGTCAGGCGGTCTCGCAGCGCCTTTCGGCAGCTCTGTACGTTGGCGTCTGCGTCAAGACGGTTGCAAAGCGATTCAATGAGTGTTTTTGGTTCCAACTCGGTTAAGTAGTCTACGGACCGGATGACCTGTCGCATGGCCTTCTTGTACGACTGTACGCTAGATGCAAAACTGCGGTTTGGGCTGTTTGCATCCATTTCTGTACTACTTGTAGTGGGAATGACTGACAAGAATGCTGCGGCTTCCAAAAGTGTGAGAGGATAAATATTCTTTTGTGCATTGCGCACATCACGCGCACAGATGTCCGAGCCCACGTAGAAGATGGACGCGGGAGAGCCTCCGCGTCTTGACAGTGGCGCGTCTTCCTTTTGCGTCGATGACGATGCGGATGCTGCATGCCACTGGCGGAGGATAGCCTCGACGAGTAGGCTCCCACTCCCACAGAATGGATCACCCACGGACATAAATGGCTCCACGTCCGCGTACGTGACAAGCGCAGCCGCGAGGGCCGAGTACATGGCGTTCTGTCCCTTCACCGCCCGCACCTCCTGGCGGTGGCTGCCAGGCCGTGGTACGAGCCCTTTGAGTTGCCGCGCCGTCGCCTCACCTTCTTCCACCTTTCCTGTCATGAGGTCGGTGCAGATGCGCTGTCGCAGACACTCCATGGCGAGCTGCGCCTCCACATCGAGGTCGTACCCACACCTGGGCAGCGCAGGCGGTGTCAGGCACACCCCGAGATGGACATGCTGCTGATCATAGAGGGCGAAGAATTCAATATTGTAGTAGATCATGTTGACCTGCCACCCTTCCGGCTCGAAGAGATCGTTTAGAAGGCCGCCGATGTGAGCTGCGAGGTCCGGTGACGTAAAAGTGGTGCGCAGGCTCTTGTCTTGTCGGAAGGCGTTGACACGGTAGACAATGTGCGCCGCATCCAAGGTCAGGGCGTTTCCATCCACACCCCACGCTTGTAGATACGGTGTCAACTGGCTCACGTGCTGCAGTACCGCCTCCCGTATGCTATCCTTTTTCTCTACAAGAGCAGCATCCATCTCGCTGAGCTCTGTCGCGCATGGGATGGACACCAAGTGCACGCAAAGCCGATCAAGGGAGCGCTGGCTTCGAACGCACACATCAAAGAAGGAGCGGATGGAGTAGATATCTTGTGGGCTCCACGGGAAAGCTGGAAAATTGAAAGAGAAAAAGAGAGCACCTCTCACCGTGCAAATGGCGTCTGCTGCATTCTTAGGTTTGGGTCGCAGCACCGCCTCTTCATCTTTTTCTGCCTGTTCCTGGGTTTCAATCGGTTGTGCTTCGGTTGCCGCTGCTGTTGTTGTTTCTACGCCTTGGACACCTTCCGCTTTGTTGGGCCTTTTAAAAAACCGCCAGCGCACGCCTTCTGCTAGCTCGTGCTTCTTGGCCGGCTGTGAAATGAATACAAGCTCGCTACCATAGGAGGAAGCGTTACCGCTGTTATTGTGCTTCTTTGCACTACTAAAGTTCGCGTGAAGATCATGACGCACAGCATCTTCAGTGCCGCATGGGAAGGTACAGAAAAACAGCGGCTCCTTCCTCTCAAGAAAGGAGAATTCAGTGGTCGATTCCTTGTTCGCCATCATTGAGCTGAAGTAACAAACGAGGGGGAGGTAAGTAAAGCGAGATAGAAATGAGGGAGTTAGAAAAAATTAAAATAGCATTGTTTACAATTTTAGAAGACAGTGATAGAATGTCAACGTATGCATATGAAGAGAGAAAAGGGTATCAGTTCGTTTCTATTTTCCTTTTTTTTTTTTTTGTAAATCGCAAAGGCAGGATTGAAGTGAAGAACGCAAAATAAGTGAAACCGCACAAATGAAAGTGAAAAGTAAAACGATAATAATCTTTTTGCACTAAATGCGACAGGAATGTAAGAAGTTTATTTTTTGAAAGAAGTAATATTAGTAAAGATACAATATGTATGCTTGTGGGATACAAGTGTATTGTTTATGTTTTTTTTTTTTTTTCAATTCACCATTGTCAATTAGTATGTAATTACATGGATAAATTGTTATCATTGGAAATAATAAAAAAAAAAAACTGAACGAAAATATTAGTAAAGCCAAACAAATCAACAAGTGGAACGTCGCTCCTGCTCCTGCAAACGAGAATGAAAAAAAGCATATGATAATAAAAAAAAAATGTTAATCACAAACGCAACAAAATAAAAAAAAACTTTTTCCTTTTTGATGTATATATATTTTTTCTACTTTCTTTTATTATTATTTTTGACTACCAGTGGATGCAGGGCTCGCCGCTGACGTTTCACTGACCGCCACGATATCCTTCGCTGGCTGAGGTTGGAGGGTCAAGGGCTTCTTGAAGAAGGAGTGCACCATCTGAATACGGGTATCAATCAACGAGTGGAAGTAATAGTGCGGTCCCGCGTACTCCTTGTTGAACTTGTCAAAAAGGTGCGACGTCACGTCCTTGCCGTTCTCTTCGTATAAGGCGCAGGCGTACTCGCACATGGCAAACGGGCGAACGTAGGAGAGCGAGCAGCTCTTGTCCTTGAACTTGGGGGTCTCCTTCACCACCTCCAGCATCGCCGCACCAATCTTGCGCTCATCGGCGTTGTCGGCATTCCCGAGCAGAAACCCGATCGTGCTGACGAGGTAGAGCATGCGGCCAAACCCTTTGGTCATGGCGTTCGTGCGCTTCACGTGGGCCTCGAGCTCCTCGTCGTAGGAAGTGCTGACATCCCGCGAGATCTTCTCGTCCTTCACCTCGCTGATTGGGTTCTCCTGCTCCGCCTCCTCAATCTTCTTGGCGACGGCCAGCAGCTTCGCGTTTGTCTCGTTCTCCTCGCAGCACGCCTCCTCGAGGAAGATCTGTGCGCGCAGCGGCTTGATGATCGCCATCATCTCCTCGTGGGAGACCTGGTGGCACAAGCTGAAGAGCGCGAGCATCTCAAAGATGGGGAGCGGGATAAGGTTCGAGAGCACGAGGTTCTCGCGCGGATACGCAGTGACGGGTGTGACCTTCACTTTGTTATCCGGGTTGGGGTGCTTCACCTCGGCGAGCTCCAAAATCTCCGTGATGCGCTTCGCAATGAACTGGTCCACACGCATCACCTTGCCGCCGAGCAGGGTGACCTTGTTGTGCGCTGCCTCCCAGTAGCACTCCGTCGCCTTCTTGTTACACTCCGCCACAGTGTGGCGGTCCTCGTTCACAGCCGCACGGTGGGCTAGCATCTCGTAGCAGCACGCGGAGAGGTAGAGGTAAAAGATGCGAGACCACTTGGACTCCTCGTGGAGAATGGCAAGGTACTTTAAAGCAGTCTCATAGTCCATTCGGATACACGCGTTCATGGCGAGATCGTAGATGGCAATGTGGCGCAGCTGCGGCATGGACTTCTTCACCTGCTCCATCCCTTCGCTCTCCAGACAGGTCTTGATGAGCTCCGTGCTGCGCGTGATGTTGCGGCTGATACGCGCAATGCGGCCGACGAGCCATAGGTGCATGAGGGAGTTGGAGAGACCCGGGCGGCTGAGCGTCTCTTTCGCGATCTCGTCAGCCATAGGAATGTGCGAGGGCACCAGGATGCGGCTGAACCCGGGCATCATACCGTACATGGTGAGAAGCAGAGCACCCGCAAAAGGCGAGAGCAGCGTGTTGCTGTCGAAGCAACGGTGCACGAGGAAGAAGCCTGTGTCGCGGTCGCCTGTCATGCCGAAGACCTTGAGAATGCCGACCACGTTGGATGGAAGAAGGGAGAGTGCCATATTGATGGCGCCCATGCCGAAGTCCACACAATAAATCGAGTTGAGATCGAGCCCAATATCCTCCGGCTTCTTTGCCTCGTTCACCTTCTCGCGCTCGTTGCGCTCCTTCAGCAGCTCCGAGTAGAGCTTGTAGCTGCGGTTGAGCGCAATGGCGGCGCGCATGAGGGCCGTGATGGATTGCGTCAGCACCAGGATGAAGACGCGCACTGCCTGGCTCTCAGCATGGATCGTCTTGGCCCGGTACTCGGACGGCGTCAGCCAGTGGCTCTTCGAATTTCCTTTGCTAAAGGCAGAGCCGAGCTTCTTGAAACCCTTCACGAAGGAGTTTTGGCTCGGGTGCAGCTGAGAAGCGAAGCTGCTAGCGGACTCCATTGTGTCCATCGCAATGTCACCCTGTGCCTGCTCCATCGACAAGGCGTAGCGGAGGAAGCCGACAAGACCGTAGCCCGCCATATTGATGGGATCTTCCGCCATGTGCTCTTTTAAAATATTCTCGCAGTCTTCGACCTGGTTCATAAAAAAGAGCGGCACCGCCTTTTCCACAATGGTATCGCGCTCCTTAATCTGCTCCATCGTGAGCGCGCTCCACTCCTTGACTTCGTCATTGGTAAGCTTCTTTGTTTTGGACTCGCGTTGCTTTGCCGCCTCCTCTTCCTCTCGCTGGACTTGGCTCATGCTGGGCTCGATATCGGTGGAGGGCGAGGCGACGACGTCGGACTCAAGGTCCTCGTGCTTCTTGGAAGATTTGCTCATATTTGCTCGAAGGGAAGCAAAATAGTGGTTATAATTACTTTTTATTTCGCAACAGTATAGCTTTTCGTTGGTATAAGGATTTTTTTTTTTTGTACGGATTTTAGTAGCTTGCTATTTTCGCGTATAAATATGAAGAAGTTTACTATCTTTTGACTTCGATCTACTAGAAAAGAAAAGAGCCGGAAAGAGAGAATAGTATTACAGCACATGAAACGCAAAAAAAGAAAATACACTACAGATCAGCTAGAAGACCATAATCGATGTGTTAAATGATCTAATCGCCAATGGGAAACAGAGAGAGAGAGAGAGGCATATATATGTATGTACTAGGTTTTTATTGTCTGTAAACTTTGCTTTGTAAAAAGGGTAAAGGGATGAAAAATAAAACATGTGGACTTCACGCGCACAAAAACAAAAGAATAAAAATAATAATAATAAAAACAGATTACGCTTCATAAAGGAGGACACGTATTCGCCCTTCATCCAGAAATCAGCGAACGGAATAAATACGCAGGCAACGTTTAATACAAGGGTAAAAAAAAGAACCGAGAAAAAGAACTTCAGGAAAAAAAAAGCACCATCATCAACTCAACTGCGTAAACAGAAAAACAAAATCTGAAGATAAAGTAAAAAAGAAAGAACACCATCACAGCATCAACTAAAAAAAAAGAAAAGAAAAAGTAGTGTGAGAACGGCAAAAGAGCATTTTCCTCTATCCCTTTTTTCATAATTACATTTGTGGATTTAAGGAAGTACCTCTTTCTTCATTCTACCGATATAAATGTATATATAGAGGGAGAGAGAAATGCTAAGGAACACTATGCACCTAGTGTGGCTCAACAAGCAAACGAATTTAAAAAGAAAATTAAAAAAAAGAATCACCAGAAGCAATCTAAAGTAACAAATTTGAAAAGAACCAACAATAAACTTATTAAAAAAAAAAAAGAGAAAAAAAGATACATTTTTGAGTGTAAATATCTGTTTAGCCCTTCACACGTAAGGTTAGCACCACATGTTTATCACTGCCTAAGATCCACTCTAACGTGTCATCTTCAAACAGCCGCGTCGTATTAAACAGGCACACCGTGTCGCTCTCCTTCACTTTATCACTGATGACCTTGGACGCAATTAGCCGCTTCAGAAATTCTATCTTGCATTGCCGCACCGTTGCCGTGGGCGCCATGGGCACAATGTACTCACGTGCGGACGACGCGCTGTTGTCGAGCGACGAGTTGGGCGTCGCGGCGGCCACCGTCGTGCTGGTGTCAGGGTTCACCTGCTCGAAGCGCATCACCAGACCGATGGTGCGCCGCATGCTGTTCGCGCCCTCCTGCGGTGCCGGGATGTGCGAAAAGTGACTCTCAATGCGCTGCGAGAGATCCTGCAAGGCGCCTTCTAGTTTGTTTTGGATAGAGCTGTGCTGCGAGTTCACAAGGTGCTCCAGTTTGTTCAGCACCTCCTGCTCCAGCTCCGCCAGCTGCTTCCGCGTGGAGTTGACGAGCTGGTACACCTTTTCGTTCGTCTCGTCGAGTTGCTGGCCCAGCTGGTCGCGGTCGTACTGCACATCCGCGAGGGAGCGGTAGAGTTCTGTGAAGCGGCGCTTGAGGGAGCGGTTGCGAGGGTCCTCGAAGGTGTCGTCCTCCTCCAGGTCCGTGAGGATGCTATCGTTGTGAATGTCGCGCGAGCTGTCGACGCCCTCGCTCTTCGCCGTGCTGTGAATCACCTCGTCGTCTTCGCCCTCGTTGTCGGCCTCGGCTTCGTTCACGTCATCCTCCTCGTCATCGGCGTCGTCGATGGGGTCGACCTCCGTGCCCTCCGGCTCGCCGTAGCTCTGGTGGGACGGGGCACTGGGGTAAATGGGGCTGTTCTCCATCTCCATGCTGGTCGCGCCGATGGGCATCGGGCTGCCGAGCTCCCCGCGGGGCGCCGGATGCCGGTAGTCAAAGGTCGGCTTCTCTAAAGGGCCCGGGACAAAGACAGCCGTGCTAGCCTCCTCCGTCGGCGCCTCCACCGCCATGCTCGCTGAGCGCTCCGACTCCGTCATGGCGCGCACAAAGTTGCCCAGGCCGGCGAGCACCTCCGGCCGCAGCGGCACCGTGCCGGACTCGAGCTGCTGGCGCAACTGGTGCAGGCTCTCCTTGCTAAGGTTGGAGCCGACGCCGAAGTTGGCGCGAGCGTCGCCGGCGTGAGAGCGGTCGCCGCCGGTGGAGCTGTTGCTCCACAAGTCGTCCACCGCCTCGCTGCGGGAGGTCTGCGTGACGGGGCGCGTCACCGGCCGCACCTTGGAAGAGGCCGTGCTGTGGAAGTCCGTCTCGCTGGGCTCCACCATGACACTGAGGGTGTCACGCTCCTGGTGGGTGACACCGCGGTCGGGCATGTTTTCCGCGTGTAGCGGCAGCGGCTGTCCGCTGGCGAGCTCGCGCAGGTGCAGCTGCAGGTTCTCCGCGTTGAGGGCGTCCTCGGTCGCGCGACGAGGGCTGTTGAACTGCGTCTCCAGGCTCACGACGGAGAGCTTGTCGTTGCGGCGCAGGCTGCTGTCCTCGGCGAGGCCGCGACTCGTGCTGCCGCTCGCCGACTCGCTCCCAAGCTTGGAGGCGCGGTTCGGCGACGAGCAGTCGTTTGGTTGCGGGGCATGCACAATCACGCTCTCGCCTTCCACGACAGACTCGAGCGGGTTCGTCTGCGTCACGCTGTCTTCTAACTCGGAGCGGTTGACTTGCAGCTGCACAGTGTGAAGATGCGTCGCCTCCGTCGGTGTGATGTCGGTGCGCAGCGGGATGGTGCCGTTGTGAGTCGAGTTCTCAAACTGCTGCAAGTTAGTCTGGTTGAGAGAGAGCTGCTGGACAGGCATAGCCGGCAGCTCTTGCGCGACGGCAGACGAGGTGGGGGACTCCACCACCATATGCGAAAAGGTGTACCTGCTCGCGTTGGGACTAGCTACCGCCACGTTACTGGCTGCGTCTTCCTCTTCATTGAGGCCAGACCTTATACTGTTGTATGTAGAATCCATACGGTTTTTTTTTTCTATGTCAACTGTTTTACTCGGTATACCGTAAATACACTATTATTATTTTTTTAATGGGATTTTTTATGGAAAACAAAAAGAAAATACTAAAAGAGAGAAAAAAAAAACGAAAATAACTATAACGATATCTGATTGTTATATATTTATTTATAAGCTCTGTGTATTGTCAGAACTACAATTAGGTGGAAAGAGAGGAAGGAGAATAAAAAAATAAGTGTTTTAATGAAGGTCTTTCATTCATTGGATGTTAACAGCACACGCATGAAGCACAAATTATTATTTTCTTCAATGCAGAGAGAGTGTTGTCATAACATTTTTTTTTTTTGCTTGGTTTCTGTTGTTCTTGTTTTTTTCTCTAATGGTTTTTTTGATATACATCAGCAATTTGTCCAAAACTATATAATATATTTTTTTTTGCGTGTTTTTGTCCAAAGATTAGAACTACAATTTTCAAATGAATTTGAAGATTGATGTCTGAATAAATATGTACTACTGAACACGAAAACAAAGTAAGAGAAGAGAGAAAAATAAAAACAGAAGTATGCGAGAAACTATAAATGATATGTATCATTGAAGAAAGAAAGAGAGAAAAAAAAGGTGGCCATGTCATAATGTATTCGGAAAAGGAATCCCCACGATAATACATCAATATACAAGTCCCCACGGTAAAAGAACTCAATCAGTTTCATTCGCCTTTTGCTTTCCCTTTTCCAAATTCTTTATTCACTTGTTTTTTTTTTTTTTTTCATCCCTTCCTCTCAGCCTGCGTGTTTCATTTCACGATGTTGTCAAAATGAAACTAGTTCTAAAAGAGAATGAAAAGAAAGCGACAAAAAAAAATGAATGAAAAAAAAAGGGGGGGATATGAGAAGATCAAGCTCTCTTGGCCTCACTGGTAAAAAAAAGCACTTGTAGGTTTCGATGCCTAACGTACATAAAAGCTTTTTTAGACCTGCTTGGACGTGGTGCCGCGCGCGTCGGTTGTCGAGACACGGCGGTCGACCACACCAGCGAGGGAGCCAGCGTTGCGGTCCACGTTGGACGGGCCGCCCTCCTTGTACACACCAGTGTACAGGCTCTTGTCATCGTGGAACTTGACGGCGTCGGCCTTGGTGGCGTGCGCCTCGGGGGAGTGGCTGGCGACCATCTCCTCCACCTCCTCAGCGGTCTTCTTCAGCTTGGTGGCGATCTCGGGCACAGCCTTCGTCTTGAAGTCCGTGAAGGTGATCTTGCGGGCGCCCTTCGCCTTGACCTTGTTGAAGAGAAGGTCGGCATCCGTGGAGGTGAACACCTTACCAATGATCTTGCACTCCTTGAGCATCTTGGAGAAGTGGCTGTTGTCCATCTCCTTGGTCGCGGCGGAGCCGAAGGAGGCGAACGCGTCGAAGGCCTTTTCGAAGTTGCTCATGTTGATGATGTAGTTTAGGTTTTTTTTTTTTTCGGTAGAAAAAAAAATGAATGCGGTAAAGACGAAAGGTGAAAGAGAGGAGAAAAAAAACTTCAACGAAGGCAAATAGAAGAAAGAAGGAGAAAAAGAAGAAGAAATACTGAAATAAATAAAAAGATGCATACATTTACATACGCACACACATAGAAGAAGAAGAGATGGCACACGCTTTTGAATTCAGTAAAAAAAGGAGAACAAGGTCAGAGTTTTTGTATAGGTTGATTCTGCATGTTGGATGTTATCCATAATGTTACAATAGCATTTTCTATTCACATACGCACCGGGGGTCATTCGTTCCAGTAGCAGGCATTTATTAGTGGTATTATTGCTTCTTTTGTTGCCGTTGCAGGTAGTTACGTAAGCGCTCCATGCTGCTGCTACCGCTGCCGCCGCCGCCACCGCTGCTGCTGGCACGTACAGAGTCGTGGGACTCATTCCGCGCGCTGGAAGACTGCCATTCGCTGTTGCTGGAAGCCGTGGGCGCAGTGGTACGCGGCACACTGCGAGGGAAAGAGGAACTGAATATGGCCGCTGAAGCTGCCACGCCCGAGGACGCCATGGAGGAAGTAGTAGGTCCTGACGTTCCTCCTCCTCCTCCTCCGGCTCGCGCAGATACGCTGGCATTCGCACTGCCGTTGTACGGATGCGGCACCTCTTGTGGCAGTGGAGAAGGGCGAGCAGGTAGCGGCCCCCGAGACGAGGAGACGGGTGCCGCCGGGGCAGATGGAAGCGCCCCGCCGTATGGACTGAACAGTTGCGCCGCTGTCATTTCCGTTGGGTTCGGTTGGTTAAGATTGGCGGCGGCCACATGCTGCACGTACTTCTCCCCGCCCATCTCCGAGAGGAGAATACTCTTCGTGATGGAATCGCGCAGCTCCGCCTGGCGCTGGAGCAGGCGGTCGCGGTAGGACTCCCGCTCTTTCCGCTTCTTTTCGAGCTCTTGCACCTCCTCCTCCGTCCCACAAAAAGAGAGTTTGCCATACGTTTTTGTCTTCATGGCGGACTGCGGCACAAAGTTTTGGATGATGTCTTTTGGAATGTTGTCAAGCAGCTCCTTGACATCTTTCGCCGCGGCTGCCGCTTTGGCGTCCTTGGGCACGTTCTTTTTGGCTTGGCCGTAGTAGGCCTCATAGTCATCACCAGCGGCAGCGGCCCCGTCGCCTCGGTAACGGCTCTCGTATTCATCCAGTCGCTTTCGCAGCTTTCGTGTCTTTTTGCCTCTCGTCTTCTTTTTCTTCTTTGCGCCTGTATTCGAGGTGGACCTCTTCTGTTTGGGCGCAAGCGGCGGCGCTTCCGGTCCCTTGGGGAGAGCAGTGGGTGGCGCTGGAGGTGGTGTTGGAGAAGCACTCCGCTGTGTCCGCTTCTCTGTCTGCCGGCCGTTTTGGCTTACCGTCGCCTCCGCTTCTCGTCGCACGTTCTCTTTCTTTTGCGAATGTAGTGGAGGCGTTGGAGTTTTTCTGTCCTCTCGTTGAGGGGCTTTTTTGTTCGTACCTGCGGCTGCTGTCTCTTCGTCCTCACTATCGTCATTGTCATTGTCGTCGTCGTTGTCTGTGTCATGATTGTCATTTTCCACCGTGTGGGAGCCGGTGTCCTCGTCGTCCTCGTGCACAAAGTCTTTATTAAGTGCAATCGATTCGAGCAGCTCAATGCGGTCGCGTAACGCGATGTTCTCTGCGTTCAGCTGCACTTCGCGCTCCTCCGCTGCCTCACGCGCCTCCTGCACCGCATCAAACGCTTCACGCAGTTTGCCATTGACCGTCATCACCTGCTGCAGCATTTCACAAGCTGAGAGAAGCGAATCGGCCAGCCTGTCGGCCTGCTGCGGCGTTAGAGCACGCGAGGTGGCGGCGGCAGAGGTATGAGACGTACCTGCTGGTAAGGCAGCTTGGCTGCCACCTGCTGGTGTGGTGTTCTTGGCGTCTCCTTCTCCGGCTGGGCTTGCGGCAGTAGAGGAAGCAGCAGTGGCGGCAGCGGAGGGATCCATCGCTTCGCGCGTCTTCTGCGAAATGTATTGGGATGCCATCGTTCGATAGTACTCCACCTCCTTCTTTAGCTGCGCGATTTCGCTCCGCAGCGCTCGTATCAAAGTGGCTGTCGGGTCTTCGTTGATAAAAGGCACATTTTCTATATTCTTCGCACGCCCGGCGTACAAAAGGGTGGACATGGTCTCCTCGACGTACATGTCCGAAAGGTTAATGCAGGCTACCATGATGGTGAAGGAGTTACCGCCCAGCGCGTGCTTGAGCAGCTTCGTCAGCTTACTATCTCGATACGGCACGTGCACAAACTTCCGCCGCACTGCCCCCGTCGAGGTGCCTTTTTTGCCTTTGCCACCACTATTGTCCGCGAGTGCCATGATGACCTTGCCAAGCGCCAAGAGGGACGTGTTGATGTTAATCGACTCCTTCACCAACTTGGCCGACGGATTCGTCGCCAGCATGTTGATTTTCTCCGAGCCTGCCAAGTCGACAAACGCAAATTCACTGGAGTGAATGACTGTATCGGTCTTGGTGTTACGGCACTCGACGTAGACAGTAAAAATGCAGTGCGAGCGCGAGGACTGAGTATTCATGAAGTGGCTCGCAACGACTTTCTCCTTCACACCGCGGAAGAGCGCCTCTCGCATACTCTGCGGCCCATCGCACTCCCACTTGACAAGATTCTGCACCTTGAAGACGTCGCCGTGGCACCAGCGAATGGGCAGGCCAGGGTTCTCCTTCGCTGCCGCAGTGGCACCAAAAATCTTCTTGGTCTCTTTTGCGGAGAAGGCGTTGAGTAAGTCGGTGATCTTTTCATTATAAATTTGAAGGTAGCTGCACTTAAAGGAGTACTGCTCGTGTTCGTTGAACGCAGCAGAGGCGGACGGTGCAGTAGTAGCACCGCCGCCACCGCTGCCGCCACCTTCCTCATCATCGTCAGGGGTGCTGCTACTGTCACGACGGGTGCCTCCCTGCCGCTCACGCGCGCGGTCATACAAGAGCTGGATAGCACGCAGCAGAACGCCGTGGTGGTCAGGCGGCGTGCCTTGCGGGTCTGGGATCATCCCACCGTTTGCCTTGCCAGACGGGACATAGTTGAGCCCTTCCATGGTGAATGTCTTGCCGCTGCCGGTCTGCCCGTACGCAAACACGGTCGCGTGGAAGCCGTCGAGCACATGATCGATGAGGGGGGCGACCTCCGCAAACGCGTCTGCCTGATCTGCCTCGGGTGAGAGCACGCGATCGAAGCCAAACCGCTTGGCCTCGTTGCCGCTCGCAGGGGAGTCGTCTTGCACGACGATGGACTCGCCACTCACGTGCACACGGTTCCAGCTGTGTGCCGCCTCGTTGGCGAGTGGCGGGCGGCAGCGGACAACGACGCGCACCTTGCCGGCCGTGAGCGCGGCGCCATGCTGCATAGGGGTCGCAGGCGAGGACGACGTGGAGCTCCGTCGTCGCGGATGGGGCATTGCGGCTGCAGTAGCAGTTGGGGCCGGCGGTGGTCTACTTGCGCTATCGGCCGGGAGCGCATTCATTCTATCTATATTATGATTCTGTTATTTTTTTTTTTTTCCTTTTATTTGATATGCAATTGATCGACGGAGAATAGCAGAAGAGGGTGGGGTGGGGGGGGGGGGAGGATGTACCATGAGTAAAAGGAGAGAGCAACTGCTTTTGCATGCTTAAATAGAAAAATGAAAGATGAACAAACCAAACGAATAAGCACTCACACAAACAAGGAGAAAAATTGTCTTAATAAAGTGATGAAAATAATTGCAAAGATACACTTGCAATTTCAATGTCATGTTAGTTGTACTAAAATCATTAGTAACGCAAACAGAAGTGAAAAATAATGATGTATAAACATAAGGAAAAAAAAATAAAGTAAACAGCTCGGTGGTATAGCAGAGCATTACTTGTAATAGAGGGCAATTAAATGGAGAAACAGATAAAGAGATGAAAAGGGAGAGAATTACTTCTCAAAAGGTTGCTCCAGTAAATGGACAAAGTTCGACCCGATAGGCACAATGCCGAAGGGGTTGATGCTGGGGTGGCTGCGGTAATAGTGATGCTTGATGTGGTGCATGTTGACCGTCGGCTTCAAGCCAAGCGTTTGGTACACGTCACGCAGCCAGTTCAGAATGCGTGGGCATTCGCGAATTAGTTTCTTGTTGCACTTAAAGTGCACCACGTACACTTCGTCGAAACGGACGAGACAGCAGAAGACGCGGATATCGGCCTCCGTCACGCGATCTCCAGTGAGGTAGCGTTGCTTCCCCAGCACCTCCTCCAAATACTCAATCGTCGCGAAGACGCCCTCGACCGCCTCGCTGTACGCTTCCTGTGACTGGGCAAAGCCGCTCTTGTATACGCCATTGCACAGTGGCTCGTAGGTACGCGTGTTCATCTCATCGATGGCCGGCAGCAGATCTGCTGGCGCCATGTCCACTTCTGGGTGTTCCGCGAGGTCGTTGAAGGCGCTGTTGAAGATGCGGATAATCTCAGAGCTCTCGTTGTTCACAATCGTCATGCTCTTGCGATCAAACAAGATGGGCACGGTGTAGCGTGTGTCGAAGTTGTCGCCAGTGTTCTTCATGGAGAGGTCATAGATGTCACGGACCGTCTTGAAGAGACCCAGCGGGTCGGGAGTGGCGCCGGGGAAAGCACTGTCAAAGACCCACCCTTCGTGCCCGTCCACATCCGGCTTCGTCTTGGCCCACACAGGCGACGTCACCGCAAGCTCAATCACCTTCTCCAGACCCTTCGCAACGCGGTACGCTAAGCAGCGGCTGGCCCACGGGCAGGCGTAGGAAACGTAGAGAATGTAACGCCCAGCTTCAGGAGGAAAGGGACCATCCTTCGTGATCTGGTTGCGAAACAGACTCTCTTTGCGCTTGAAGGCGCCCTTCTCGTCGACGTCGCTAACCGCGCTCTTAACACTTGCCTTTTCAGCCATTTGTAGAGAAGTGGGGTTTTGGGTGATGTGCTTTGTGTAAGAATGATTTACTTTGTAATCTTTTACGAGAAAGAAAGAGAGATACTGATATGGTGTATTGATTGATCTCATTACAAATTAATCACAAGTGAGTGGATGTAGATACCCTAACAAGAGAGAATGCAATCACAATTTTTCGTTTAGATATTTTTTGACCATTTTGAAGTTCATGTTACCAGAAATCGGAGCAAACGAAACAACAGCGAATAACGCGTAACGCTGTGAAATAAGAAGAAAAAAGAAGAATCCAGGAAAAAAAAAGGAAAAAAAAAAAGACGACTTCTTCTTCAGACCAGCTCAATTGGCCAGTGCTAAATGAAGATGTAGCTGTCTTATCGAATATAATACGTGTGCACAGAAGCGCGTTTGCATAAAGACTCGCAAAAAATACACATACGCATTTGTATGGCACAGTTACAAATGGCTAGCCTCTGTTGTGAGGCACCTCAATCGTTTCCATAAAGTTTGCCCCTATAGGCACAATACTGAAGGGGTTCACGCTGGGGATACTACGGTAGTAGAGATCCTTGATGTGACGCATATTGACTGTTGGCGCGAGGTGCAGCGTCTGGTACACGTCGCGGATCCAGCCGAGTAAGTTGGGGTACTCGCGAATAAGTTTCTTGTTGCACTTGAAATTAACAAAGTAGACCTCGTCAAAACGCACGAGACAGCAGAAGACGCGAACGTCAGCCTCCGTCACGCGATCTCCAGTGAGGTAGCGTTGCTTCCCCAGCACCTCCTCCAAATACTCGAGAGTGGCAAAAACGCCTTCCACGGCTTCATCGTAAGCCTCTTGCGTTTGTGCGAAGCCACTCTTGTATACGCCATTGCACAGTGGCTCGTAGGTACGCGTGTTCATCTCATCGATGGCCGGCAGCAGATCTGCTGGCGCCATGTCCACTTCTGGGTGTTCCGCGAGGTCGTTGAAGGCGCTGTTGAAGATGCGGATAATCTCAGAGCTCTCGTTGTTCACAATCGTCATGCTCTTGCGATCAAACAAGATGGGCACGGTGTAGCGTGTGTCGAAGTTGTCGCCAGTATTCTTCATGGAGAGGTCATAGATGTCACGGGCAGACGTAAATTGTCCAAGTGGGTCGGGTGTAGCGCCCGGGTAAGAGCTGTCAAAGACCCATCCCTCGTGCCCGTCCACATCCGGCTTTGTCTTGGCCCACACAGGCGACGTCACCGCAAGCTCAATCACCTTCTCCAGACCTTTGATGACACGATAGGCAACGCAGCGGCTGGCCCACGGGCAGGCGTAGGAAACATAGAGAATGTAGCGGTCAGCTTCAGGAGGGTAAGGACCATCCTTCGTGATCTGGTTGCGGAACACAGCGTCTTTGCGCTTGAAGGCGCCCTTCTCGTCCACATCCTTCAGAGTGGTTCCATCAGCAACTTTATCGGCCATAATCAAGCAATGATATGGATATGTGTAGCAAAATGAAGAGAATAAAAATACCAACAAATATAAAAAAAGATAATATATATGATTGATAATACGAATAGTAATGATTTTAAATCGATAACTATTTTTTTTTTAATGTATAGGAAGGGAGAAAGAATAATACATTGTAAAGAAAAAAAAGATTACTTGCATTTGAATAGAGCAAATAGCAATCGAGCAGCCACCATACATAATGCGAAGAAGCAAATCGGTAAGCATAGAGTAACAAGCACATGCATGTGCGCGTTAGATTTATTTAATGTGAATTAGTGGGGTGAAAAAAAAAGCATGGAGCAACCTCATTTAGTTCAGTTTCTTCTCTTCTCATTACCAAAGGGCGACGGTGCAAACTTGTGTGATTTGACATTCATAGCATCCTTCAATCTTCGGGTCGGCTTCAACTTGTCCGTCAGCAGTCCCTTCTCCTTCATCTGCAGCACAATGCGAGGATCCTTCTCCACGTCGTGCGCCAGCTTGGTTGCATTCACAAACCGGCGTTGCTGCTCCGACGTCGGCGTGTAGTCCTCCATCTGGAACTGCCTCTCTACATTCGGCTTGCTGAAGAATTCGCGCGGGCGGTACGCCATGTCAGGGTTTTCTGTCTGCACCTCGTAGTGCTGGTTCACCACATACTGCGGGTCCAGCCCGTAGAGATCCGGCTCCTTCGTCTGCCGCTGCACGTCACGCGGGTTCACCTGCGTCAGATCCTGCGCAATGACATGATGGCAGAACTCCACCTGCAGGTCTTCCGCCACTTGACGCACGGCGGGTGCCTCCCGCTTATCCGCGATCGTGTAGACCCAACCCAGGTTGCCCAGACGTCCTGTGCGGCCGCACATGTGCAAGTAGGTCTGCCATGAAAGAGGCGTGAAGGTGATAAAGACATGTGACACGTGAGGAAGGTCGATCCCGAAGGCTTCGCTCTCTTTGAGAATGAGGAACTTCCACTGGTCCTTGAATTCCCCATTCGCGTACACCTCGGAGAAGATCTTCGCGTCCATGCCACGACCGCGCAGCTGCTGACGCACGTGCAGAATGTCCTCCGTGTCTCGGATAAACAGAATGGCGCGGCCGGGAATCGTGGCGTTCGCGTTGCGGATCAGCTGCACCACGTATTCAAAGCGCTTCTGCTGAACAAGGTAGAAGCTAAAAAAGCACGTGATGGTGGTGGGCAGGCGCACCGGCGACATCACAATCGTGTGTGCTGCCGGCTTCAGGCACAGCGCCTTGAGATGCTTCTTAAGCTTACCGTCCACATCGGCAGAGACGAGCCCCAACTGCATGACGGACCGAATGTGTGGCCCCGGCTGCTGATGCAGCGTGCCAAGCAGCAGCTCCGCTGCCAGTGGATTGCGCAGCCGCTCTCGTGCTTCTGCGGTGGAGTCGGTGTCGTCCAGCATGGGCACCTGCGTGCCCACGTCGTCCACATACACGCGCCGCAGGTATCCGTAGTCAGCAAACTCCATCTTTTTCTGAAAGAGCAATTCGCACAGCACATCCGCCGTTGTAATGAAGAGCCGCGACGGACCAT
Organism: Strigomonas galati; assembly: GCA_000482125.1. Lineage (NCBI taxonomy): Eukaryota > Euglenozoa > Kinetoplastea > Trypanosomatida > Trypanosomatidae > Strigomonas > Strigomonas galati. Next base: position 19,016 of record AUXN01000119.1, read on the forward strand.
GCGGACCGTGCAGACCTCGCCGCAGCAGACGGTAATATTTCTCATAGTCCTCGCGAAAGGTACCGAGGAAGAGCCAACTGTAGTCGTTGACAGGGCGGTCAACCAGCGCGCCACCACTGGCGCGGCGGCACAGCGCCATGACAGTATCATGCATACGCATCGCTGTCGTCGTGTTGGAGGCGACCAGGATGTTCATGCCGGCCGTCTCCGAGCGAACACCTTGCAGTGCTGCTAGTACGAGCGCGGTCGTCTTGCCACTGCCCGTCACGCCGTTGAGCAGCACATCGTTGTGGTCTTCATCAAGCAGGGCAGGGAGTAAGCGGCTCTGCAGCCGCGACGGGGTAGGCCCGAAGTACTCCGTTGCTGCCTTTTCAAGCGCGACATCGAGGCCGAGGGCTGACCACGTGGTGGCCGAGAAATCGCGTGCGGACTGGAGGACGCGTGTGGAGCCAACAGCGCCGGGTTGCGGCCGCGCTGTCAGGAGTGTGTTGGCCTCCAAGTCCGCATTGATGATATCGCGCATCTGCTCCTTGGCAGAGGCGAGCATGCTGCCGTCGAGGTCTCGTTCTGTGAGGATTTTGTCGCCGATAGGCGCGTTGGCTTGAACTGCTAGGAGGGCGAGCATAGCGTCGTCAGGCTCCTCATCCTCCTCCTGTTGACCTTGAGAGAGAGTGGTAGCGGCGTTGTTTTCCGATGCTGTCAAGTGCTTTTCTGCCTCTTCCTGAGTCTCGGCGTCGTGGACAGCTCGTTCAAGGAGCGCCGTGGCGCCCGGTCCTTCAAAAGAGGAGAGACGCTCGGGTGCCTTTTTCTTCCGCATTGGCAGCAGCGCATATGGAGTTCGCTCCACAGCGCTATAGTGGAGCTTGCTGAGTTCCATCTCCATTTGCTCCATGGTGGGCCACAGTTTCTGCTGGTAACGGTAATAGTTACCGTTCTTGTTCTTGCTCAGCTTGTTCACCAGTTGCGCCGTCTCGTATCGATCAAGAATGGAGCGCGAAGAGCCCCCATTGGATTGAATCACATAGCGCCGAGAGCATCGAAGTGGACCGCCATGACACATCTGTTGCTGGGTTTGACGACTACACCATTGGAGAGATGCGAGCGCTACTGACGCGCTCGCTGCCTCACTTTTTAAAGGACGCATATATACAGAGAAAAACGGAAGAGGGGCCAGTACTGTAGCAAGCGGTTGGTGTTTGTTTGTTTGCTTGCTACGTCTAGTTTTTTTTTTTCTTTTTCACTTTAGTACACACACACACACAAAAGAAAAAAAAAAGAAGGGAGATGAGGGAAGAAAATGTTAAGTTTCAGTTGTTTGATCAAAGAAAGTGAAAACAAAATCAAAAAGATACATTTGAGACCAGTTCTCACCACCCTTAAATCGCAGGAGTTTTCGTTGATGTTTGCTTGGCTGTTTGCATTTTTTTTTCTGTGCGTTGTGTCTTTCGTTTTG
>AUXN01000120.1:0-20438 GCA_000482125.1 Strigomonas galati
TAAAATCGAAACAACTATAACTATAACTATAGGGTGGGATGGAAAACAAGAAACAAACAAACAAAAAATACAACAACGAAAATGGGAAAAAGAAAAGAATCTAAAGATTTAACGTGAAAAAATCTTTGAAAAAAGAAGGGCGGTGTAAAGGGGATCTAGGGTGAAGGCTTTAAATCTAAATGGTTGAGAATAGAAGTAAGAGAGGCGAGAAAGAATAATGATTTGTGTAATATGATCGAGCCATCAAATAAAAATAATCAGTCACGGTTTTTATTTTTGTTTTAATTTTTTTTTCCGTATAAATGCACACAAAATATGAAATGAGATTACCATCAGTAAAAAAACCGATATTGAGAAAAAGTAACGTGTATTCAGCAAAATAAATATTCCTTCAAAATGGAAAACAGACGACCGCGAGGATCAGGAATGGAATACATGCATATATAGTGTAAACGTATACGTATCTTTGTGACATGCGTATAGGATTGATTTTCATAAATGTATAATAGTGTATAGATAGATAGACAGAAGAAAGAGGAATAAAAAAAAGGAAAATATCAGTATGTATACATAAATTTTTATTATTATCGATATTTTCCGAAAGTACTAGTTTTTTTTTTTTAATGTGTGGTAAAAAATAATATAAACGCAATTCGCATATAAAAAAAAATATCTTTTTGAATTTTTTGTTTTGTTTTTAATTTTGCTCACTGCATATTATATACTCAATGCTGACAAATTATTATTGTTTTTCGCTGATTTTTTTTTTCTTGGTACACAATATAGAATTTTTTTTTTAAATTCTTTTTCATTTATTTTTTCCTTTCGTTCGACTTCATTTTAATATAGGTATATGTATAGTTGCTTCTTACTTCTTGCCAGTTCGCGTATCGCCAAACTTATCCAGCAAAAAGCGGCGAGTCAGCTTGGCTGTGTCCGCAGACTGCGACGCGCCCTGCGAGCCGAACGTGTTTACAATCTTCGACACCACCTTCGGCAGCGACGTGTTGAGCACAATCGTCTGACTGTTCACGAGCACACCATCGTTGACGGGGTAATACAGCAGCATCGAGCGCACCTTAGCCGTGGCGTCCACCTTGCCAATGTTGCGCTTCGTGCGCTCGAGCATGATGACCTTCGCCGGCACCATACCGTCGATCTTCTTGAAGGACGCGAGGATCTGCGGGTCGGTGACCTCCGACACCTTGAACTGAATCGTAATGCTGAAGACAAACTTGATGACCGAGATGGAGACGCGGAAGGTGTCCATCGTCGCGCCCTGCTCCAGTTTGGGGCCGCCGGGCTGGCACGCCTTCTGATACTCCAAGGACGCCAGGAAATCAGGCGTGATGGTCGACAGCTTCACACCCGGCAGCATGTACATGGCCTTCACGAAGATGCCAATGTACTTGCTCGCTTCGTCGGGGTCCATGATGTTCACCTTGGGCGTGTTGTTCTCGCGCTCCTCGTCCTTGAAGGAGCTCACGTTGACGAAGGTGTCGATCATCTCCTTCGTCTCGTCGTCGGCCGAGCTTGTCGGCGCGCACATGAAGCGGAAGACACACTTGCCGTCGTTGAGGGCGTCCGCCACGTTCGACTTGGACAGAAAGTCCCACGTGTCGTGGATGACCAAGCTGTGCACGCTCTTCGAGACGTCGATGTCGCGCCCGGTGAGGGTGAGCATTTCGTAGTGCTCCACCTTCGGCGGCGGCGCGTTCTCGGAGCGGCTGCGCAGCATGGAGCGGTCCAGCACGAGCGAGGCGCTCGGGCTCGGTATGTTGGCGCTCGGCGGCGAGTACTCGGCCGCAGACTTCGTTTGGGCCGCAGCGGGGGCGGAGGTCGCCGCCGCCGGCGGGGTCGTGCCAGGCGGCCGCGTGTCCACAGAGGAGTCCATGCCGGACTCGACGTCGACGCCCGGGGCGTGAATGACGAGCTTGTCGCGCTTCTGCGGCGTCTCGGGGCCCTTCGCCGCCGCGCCCGCCGGCTGGTGCGCCGGCTGGTTCCACGCCATGCGGCGCTGACGGATCGTCGGCAGCAGCCGCGACGTCGCAAGCTGGATGAGCGTGAAGTTGACGCGCCAGGAGCCGATGATGTGGTTGCGGGCCTGGTCCTCCACCTCGAGCAGGCGCAGATACTTTTCGTTCAGGTCCGCGCCGTCGTCGATGTACGCCATGTCCTCCGCCGTGCAGATGCCGGCCTCGCTCGCCGTATCCAGCGGCCCTTTGCCACGCATGCTCTCCTCCAGGATGCTCGTGCCGCCGTAGTTCTCGTTCTTGGTCAGGCTGGCTATGTTCTTCGTGAACTGGTTGATGGCCTTGTCGTTCACCTCGAGGAAGTTGTTGGTGAAGCTCATGTTGTTATCTAGAAGAGGGAGGCTGGAGCTATTGCCGCCGGCGATGCCGCTGTTGGTATAATCGCGCATCGTGTGCATCGTGGCATTCAGCGAGAAGGACTTCTCAAGCGCCTGCTCGCCGCCTTCTGGCACGACGATGTCGAACTGCACGCTGGGGTACTGCTTCTTGGGGACGTAGTTCTCATGAAACGTTTCTACGTTCTTGGGCTCCTCGTGGGAGGGCTTACTAGTTTTTTCCTTGGTTTCAGCACAGCAACCTGCTCCCATTGTATTTTATTGTATAGTTAATTTAATTTTTTTTTTGTATTGAGTATAAATGAGAAAAGGTAAAGCAAAAAAAAAAAATAAATAGATAAATAATGGAAAAGTATTGATTGTACCGTAAGGAGTTTAAGTTTTTCCTTTTCTTCTCTGTTATCGTAAAATGAAAAAAGAAAGGAGGATAAAGAGATTTAATATAAACTAAGGTACACACATTCGACAGAATGCTAATTGCAATTGTTCTCTTTTTTTGCATTCATGCTTTGGTACACTAAAATAAATACGTTCTTTTTTTTTTTTTGTATAATAATATTGTATAAATGAAAATTATTGCATCGAGTTGACCCAGACAAAAAAAAAAAAAAGTACGTATTACAGCATCGAGTAAGATTATTATCTTTATTATCTTTTTTTTTTTTTTAAATATCATTTAAGAAAACTAAGTTTTTTTTTTTAAAGTTATTTTTTGTAAATGTGGTGCACTTCAACCAAGGGTGCTCAAGTCATCATCGCTCTTCTTGTGTTTGGCCTCCTCCGCCGCCTTGGCGCGTGCCTTCGCAGCAGCTGCTTCTGCCTCTGCCGGTGCCTGCTCTTCCTCCGTCTTCTTCGCCTTGTCGTTGTTAGACTTCACCACGAACAGTTCCCGCGGAACACCAAAACTAATCTTCGCGACTAACTCATCTTCCTCCGCAAACACGGCCACCTGCTTCCGCTTCTTGCCAGCCGCCGCCGCCGCCTCCCCCTCTTTCCCCTCTACGAGGCCGCCCTTGCTGCCCTCGAAGATGTAGTGAATGATCGCCTCGGTGTGGAAGTAGCCCCAGGGCACAATCACCTCGCCCTCGATCTCCTCCTCGATCCAGCGCTCGCACTGCCGCAGCGCCGCCTCCGCCACCTTGCGCTCGCGGAACTTGCGGATGAGCGGGAAGAGACCGAGGTCGCTCACCGAGACGCTCGTCGGCATCGTCTCGCCGACCGAAGCCATCCGCGCGACCTCTTCCTTCAGCAGCTGCTGCACCTCCTTCATGTCCGCGTCGCAGTTGTTGCGCAGGTTGAGCCCGCACATGGCCGCCATCTTGGGCTTCAGGTAGCACTCCTGCAGCCGCACCGTGTCCTCGTGCGCCATGACGGTGTCGAAGTCCAGCGACAGCTCGAGGCAGATGTCGCGGATGACCTCGCGCGAGTGCACCGTGTTGTCCTGCGCGCGCTGCATCATCGTCTCGCGCAGGGCCTTGTCGCTCATGATCTTCTGGTACTCCTCCAGCTGCTCCGCCTCGGCGGCGTCGCTGTCGCAGATGCCCTCCAGCAGAATGACACAGTCCTTGTTGCGCCGGCGGACCGCGTTGTCCATGTACTCGAGCACCTTGTCGTAGAACTTGATGCTCGCCACGTGGAGGGTGGGGATGACGGTGATGCAGGGCTGGGCGAGGCTGGCCTGCACGTGCGGCGGGCCCTGGGAGGTGACGGGCTTCGCCGTGATGCGGGTCCAGCGGCTGCCGACCACAAGGAGCTCCTCGTACGCGGAGCGCAGGAGTCGGGTGCGTCTAAACAGCATTTCTTTTTCACTTCTTTTTTAGAGAGAATTACTTTTGTAATTTAAGAATGTGTATTTTATTTATTTATTTATTTATTTATTATTATTATTGTTTTATGTGTAAATTTCTGCAATTGCTTAGAGCATATTAAAAAGGTGAGAGGAAAAGAAGAAAGATAGAGTAATGATTACGAGCCATTAGGTAACAACAACAAAAACGACAACAAACACATGTAGAAGCTACCGATGACTGAAAAACCAGTAAACAATTCTTTTTTTTTAAATTGCAGTTTTAGATGTCACTCTGTAATTATATGATACAAATAATAATAATTAATGTAATTTTTAAAAAGTTTAATTTACTCGTATATATCAAAATATTCTTTAAGCATCTGCAGCAAAGCGCTTGTAGAGCTGCGGCAACAAGGTCTCATGCACCTTCTTTTGATGCTCACTACGCAGCCCCTTGAACGACAAGAGCAGCTTGGACAGCGTCTCCACCTGACCCACATCCAAGCGCAGCTGTCGCCGCGTCAGCTCCTGCAGCGCACCGCCGACAGCCGCGTCTTGCACAAACGCGGGACCGAGCACGTCCGCCCCTTGCAGCAGCGCCAGGAGCTCTTTAAGTGTCATCTTGGGCAGCTCCGTGATGCACTTGGCGGACACGGCCCGCATGATGGCGCGCGTCTGCGGCAGTTTGGTAAGAAAGAGTTGCTTCATCTGATCGCGCTCTGCCTGCTCCGCTGCTGGAGAGGAGGAGGAGGAGGAGGAAGTGGTGAGGGCGCAGAGGTCCTCCACCATGGTCACATACAGCTGCAGCAGCTCTAGCAGCTGCGCCCGTGAGAGGTAGGCGCTCGCGGAGTCCAGCAGCAACACCAGCTGCTCACTCAGCTCCGCGACGGTTTGCTGCAGCGACGCCTCCTGCTGAAGGGCGAGCTGCCACTCCGCGGAGGCAGCGGCGGGGCTGCCAGGTGCCGGCTGCATCGAATGCTGCAGGGCGAGCATGGAGGTGTAGCTGTTCACGTAGACTTGAAAGACATCCATGAACTCCTCCGTCGAAAAGTCGGTACTAAGAAACAAGACGCGCTTCTCCATCGCGCGCGCGAAGTGAAGCAGCAGCGCGTGCGGCGCCTCCGCCACGGCCGTGAACATCATCGCCGTCGACCGCGCGCAGCTGTACTCGCGCACCGCGACAAACGCATCGAGCACCTTGCGCTCCGTGGCAGGGCTGCAGTAGTCCGGCTTTCCCCGCAGGATGGTGTACAAGATGGCGAGCTCCATCCCCTCCTCCAGCTCGTCCAACCGCTGCACGACGGTGGGCAGCACGGTGTCGTACAGCTGCTCGAGGGCGGCCTCCACCGGTGCCGGCGCCGCGCTCAGCGGGTCCAGCACCTCCAGCACGAGCTGCGACGGTGTGAGGTGCTGCACGGCGGGCAGCATGGCGGCGAGCAACCGCTGCAGCAGCGCCGGCGGCACCTCGGCGCTGCAGGCCGCGCAGACCTGCAGGCACTCCTCCAAGGTCAGCTCGTCCACCACGTCCACGAGAAGCCGCGCGAGAGCCTCGTAGAGGTCGGTCTGCTGTTTGCGCAGCGGCGGCAGGCTGACGAAGAGGCACACGAGCTCGTTCGGCGTCAGCGCGTCCTTGCCACGGTGGAGCTCTAGCAGCATCCGCTCTACCTGCGCAGTGTCCCAGAAGCCAAAGAAGGCGCAGCACTGCAGAAACGCGATGCAGTCACGCGGCTGGGCGCCGCGCAGGTCGCACACTTTGCCGCTGAAGTACTTGTACTCGCCGCGCAGGAGCGTACGCTCGTGATAATCCTGCGTATCTTCGTAGCGGGACTTGACACGGACCATGCGGCGTGCGACCTCCGCGACCGGCACCTGCTGCTCTGATTGGAGGTAGTTGCGCTTGACGTTTTCGATTTGGAGCAGCGTGTTCTGGCGCCAGAAGACGTACCCGGGCGTGCGGGTGGCTAGTCGCGGACGGGAATACTTCCACATGTGAAGTTGACAAAAAATAAAAACAACAAAAACTGTTGCAACTGTGTTTGCAACAAAGAGAAAGGGAGAAAAGTAAGCATGTAAAGCAAAAGAAAAGCGTATGAGAAAGAACAATAACAGCAAAAAAATGAGAGCAACTCTTTTTTTAATTCTGGTATCGAAATGAAGTTAATTTTACAATGAAATTCAAATCAGCAATTTTTTTTTTTTTACACTGTGGGAAGAAAAAAATCGTTTCGCACCTGTCGCAGCACAAACGGTATACGTGCAATCTTCTGCACCACCCCACGTACCTCCTCTGCAAGCGGCTTTCCCTCCGTTGTTGTTGTAGCTGCTGCTGCCGCTGGCATATCTAACCGGTAGCCTCGATAGAAAATACACTCCGAAGGTTCGTAGTACTCCCACAAGCCATCGCTGCGGTTGGGCGGCGGCAGCCACTGCGGGTTCGACCCGCGTGGCGGGAACAGACACCCAAAGAGCACATCCGCGAGCACACGACGATTGAGGCATTCCACCAAAAAGAGACGCAGTTTGATTTCCTGCAGCACCTCCTCCTCCTTCCACTCCTTGTCTTTCACAAGAAAGAGAGCGCGCTGCTGCGCGGCGTTCAGCTTGTAAAAGGAAGCAATAGATTGTTCGACGTTGGCATTGCGTTTGCGGCTGCGTGGGTCGTCCAGCTGTGTAAGTGCTTCCACAAACTCCAACACGGAGCGGAGCGATTGCTGTGCCTTGCTCCCCATCGTCTCTTGCTCACGTAGGTACTCATCGGCGCGTTGGATAAAGTCGAAAGGATGACGGCGACGCACAAGGGAGTAGCGGGAGATGAAGCCACAGCGCAGCAGCTGCACGAGCGAGGGCAGGAGTGCTCCCACGACAACGGTGCCCACCACAGGGTTGGTTCGTTCATCGAAGACGAGCTGATACGCCACCTGTCCCGCACCTAACGACGTAGTGGTTTCCTTTCCCCCTTCTTCTTCTTGCTGCTGCTGTTCCTTCAGATGGGCCACATGATAGGCGAAGCACTTGCTGAGCAGCTGCACACTTTCTTTTAGTGCTGTGACACAAAGTTGCTGGGGTGACACCGCTGCTGTTGCTGCTGCTGCTGCGGACACGACGGCCTTGCTCACTTCAGTGTGGACGTTGGTAGTGGGCGGAGGAGCAGGAGAAGGAGACACGGTCTTCTGCAGCCGCTTTTGTTCTTTCGCTTTTCGCTCCGCACTATGCTTCTCCTCTGATGTATCTTGGCGGGCGGGGCTAGCAGAGGCAAGAGACACGGGTAGCAACAGCGTGCCTGCGTGCTGGACGAGAAAACCCAGTAGCTGTTGGCGCTCTGCCGCACTGCCAGGATGCGTGGGATCAAAGACGGAAAAGGTAAGAGCAACATCACAGTAGTGCGCCGCGCACGCAAGAAAAGAGAGGCTCAGCGGCTGCGCGAGCGCCGCGTCGTCTAACAGCAGGCGACCTCGTTCTTCCTCTCCGAGCGAGATGACGTCCTTGAGAATGCGCTCCATGAACTTCTCCTTGAACATGAACATGAGCATCATCGCATCCCGCTCCCGCTCCTCTGCCGGGCTCATCTCCCGCTCACCTGCCTCCTTCTTTTTGCCATCTTTGCTGGCGGGCGCATTGAGGGCGAAGAAACGTTCTGTGTCTCGGGCAAGTCGGTTCATATGTGGCGCTAACAACGTCCCGTCATCCGTCATCACCTCACCACCATCCTTGAGGAAGGCAAAGAGGGAGCGCGGCTTGCGGCGGAAGAAACCAATAGGCTTGAGCCGGTGCGTGAGGAGCGAAAGCCAGGCGTGGAAGAAGGGGAGCAGGAAAGGGTTGTTAAACTCAACGTAAAACACCTGCTCCGCTTCTTTAGACGCGTCTCCGCGCGTGAGCTGTGTGGAAGAGAAGGACAAGAGACGTGCCATCTCTTCGTGCATGCGCAGGAGCAGCTGCTTCGCCTCCAGCTTTTCTTCACCATCGTCATTGTCTTGTGGGGTCGTCATCTGCGCCTCATACGGCCGAAAGGTGTCCATCATCTGTTGAATAGCAACCTTCTTTTCGTGGTCGTCCTCCTCCTCAGGAGGTGACTGTTCATCCGTCTGTGCTTCGACAGTATCCCCTTCTTCTTTCTCTTCCTCCTCATTTTTGGGAGGTGCCGCAGCGGGGCTGTTGTCGTTGCTCAGCAAAATGGCACTGTCCACACTGCTGCTCTTTCCTTTTGCTGCCGCCACAACGCGCAGTGGTGTTTCGTCTAGCACAATCGCACCGACATCCTCCGGCTGTTGCGGCGGAGAACTATTTTCCTCTTCCTCTTCTTCTTCATCTGACGCACTGCTCTGCTGCCAGTGCACGAGTAACTCTTCTGCTTCCGCAATGATGGAAGTGGTCGCCGCATCTGCTTCTTCGTTGGACGCACTGAGCTGACGCAGACGCCCCAGCAGCACCTCCGTCAGCGCCTCTTGCTTCTGTCGCATGGCGGCGCGGAGGGACTGTCGGAGGTGCTGCACACGCTCGCGCTTCGCCTCTTCAGCGCGCCACTCGCGCTCGACCGCCTGCAGTGTTCCGGCGGAGAGGCCATGCTCTTCCCGCATGATGTACCGAGCGACTCCTTCCGCGTTCTGCGCCCGCACAAGCGCGGCGAGGTCAGCCGGGATCTCACCAGGGCGGAGCGGGGCTGCCTCCTCCTGTTCCTTCCTTTCTACGTCTTTGTGGGCTTGTTGCTGCTGTGCGTCGGCGCGAGCGAGGGTCGCTTGGGTGCGGTCTGCCAACTGCTGCAGCTCGGCGAGCAGTGCGTGCAGGTCGTGACTTTCGTCCTCCTCCAGCTCCGGAGCGTCGGATGCCTCTTCGTTTGCGAGGTGCTTGCGCTCCTCTTCCAGGACCTCCTTCTCTTCTCGTATCTCTTGCCGGAAGTGTTCCGTTCCCTCTTTGATTTCCCGCTGAAACAGCACACACTGCTTGATAATTTGACGGAAGCGTGTCTTGTTCACATGTGCTTGCTCCGCCATGGCTCGCATCTCGCGGCTGCGGAGCTGGTGGACTTCTTCCTCTTCTCCTCCTTCCCCCACATCGCCTTCTCCGCCATCTTCATCGTCGTCATCATCATCGAGGGCACTGCCGCTACCTTGTCGGTGTATCGCGTTCTCTTTTTGCATTCGGGCCTCCTCCTCTTCTACAATTTGGTTGTAGCTCTCGCGCAGCTTCTGCCCGCGGGCGCGCCACAGCTCCAAGAAGTGCTCCCACCGCGTCTTTCGCTCCACCGCGTTTTGCTTCTGCTGGTCCTCGATGAGCCGCACTTCGCGCTTGTGCGTCTCGCGCAGCTGCTGCTCGTACTCCTCCTGCGCGACCTCCTCGCGCTGCTGCCACACCCGCTGCTCCTCCACAAAGTCGTTGAGCTGTGCCAGCTCCCGTTGGTAGAGTTCGAGGCGGGTGATGACGGCTGCGCTGTTGCCAGTTGGAGGAGGGAGTGGGCTGCTCTTCTTCTTCTTCTTCTCATCTTCTTCCCCAGTTGCTGTGGCTGATTGTAATAACAGTTGTTGTGGAGACTGCTGCTGCTGTTGCTGCTTTTGTGTCGCGACATCCATCAGACGGTTGCACATTTCTGTGTACTGGAGCAGCTGCTCTCGGAGGGGCTTGCTCTTCGCCGCGACCGGACTTGGGGCGGTGGCGGACAGGGAGGCACGCCTCATGGAGTGAGGAGACAAGGAGCGCGCGGCGGCGTCGTCGCTGCGGCGGGTGTAGGTGTCATAGAAAGTGTCATTGATCTCGCCCAGCACCTGCTTGATCGCGCGCCCGAGCTGCTCCACTTGTTGTTGCTGCTCCACCGCGCTGCTGTCCTTCGCGCGATTCTGCTCCTCCAGCAGGTGCATGTCCTTTTCTAGTCCCTCCACCATCGTCGTCACGCACGCAGCTTTATCAGCCGACAGCGGTTTTGCCGTAGCAAACCCCTTCAGCTTTTGTTTGAGCCTGTCGAGCTGCACCTTCCCACAGCGAAGGAAGAGCGCGGAGGGCACAGGCGTCTCGCCCTTCGAGGTGGCCCACCACAGCGCGCCGCGCAGCAGCGTCACCACCTTTTGATCAGCATACAGCCCCTCCACCGTGACCGCGTCATCGAGGCCGCGCTTGAGCTTGTTGGAGATGCTGAGGTGGAGGGTCATGGTGAGGGAGGGCGCCGGGTGGCACAGCTCTAGCTGGTCGACAGCGGCTGCGAGGAGCGACGCGAGGGGCTGTGGCCGCATGCTTCCTGTGCGCGTGGCTGCTGCATCATAGGCCTCCAGCCGGAGCTGCAGTATGGACTGCTGTCGGTCCGCGTCGAGCCCGCAGCGGAGGTTCCAGAGGATGTCGAGCGGCACTCCCTTTTCGTCCGCGCGCTGGAAGAGCTCCGCGAGACTGTACTTGTTCGCGCTGGGCGAGTCCGGCTGCTCCGTGCGGGACTCCAAGCGTCGCGTGATGCACAAGAGCGCGTCCTGTCGTTGCCGCATCGTCTCATACCGTGAAACCTGCGCCGTGCGCAACAGGTTCAGCTCCTCGTAGGGCTTCATTTCGTGCAGCAGCGCCCCAAAGTGGTCAATCGTGTTCTCCTGCAGCTCCTCAGCCGCCTGCAGCACCGCCGTCGTCATGGCCTGTATCTTGACAAACCGCTCCAGGATATCCTCCGCCTCCTTTACCGCTGGGAAGGCAACGCCACGCAGCCCAAAGCGAAAGGCCCGTCGGTGGGTGAAGTACAAGTACGTCTGTGTCTCCTCAAGGAGCTGCTTGGCCTGCTCCCACGAGACGGGTGAGTTGTCGCTGCCACTCCTGTCAGCCTGCCGCAGGTGCTTCTTCAGCTGAGCACGGAAGGATTTGGCGCGCTTGGCAGAGCCGGCACCACCGCTACTGCTACCGTTAGTGCTTCCACTAATCGTGCGTTGCGCATCGGCGTGGCGGAGGAAAAGAAAGAGTGGGCTGTTGGATGCAATGGTGCCGACCGCAGCCACATGCGCAGCCGTCTGGTACAGCCGCAGCGCCTGCGTCACGTGCCGCAGGTGCCAGTGACGCATCTTCTCCATACACGCGGCGGGGTCGCGACTGGCCTGCATCGCGTTGAAGTCCGGCATCTTCATCAGCCGGCCGTGTGGAGCCACCACCTCGACGTGGTGCACGTTGACAAAGTAGTCCTCCGGGCTGTGCGCCTCGATGCGCTCGTGCGGCCGCATCCACCAGTAGTCCGTCCACTCCATGTAGGCCTCCTGCACCCGGCCGAGCAGGTCGCGGCCGCGGCCCGGCGCGCGCAGGTACATGTCGTGCTCCGTCGGCACGCGCAGCAGCAGCGTGTCGGCGTCCGTCGTCGACACGTAGACGTCGCGGATGTCGAGCAGCTGCGTGCGCCGCGTCAGGTCGTACTTGCCTTTGGTGAAGTAGTAAATGGCGTTGTTGGTGACGGCCAAGATGAAGGACTTGAAAAGGTGGTTGTTCACGCGGCACATGGCGGCGCCAGGGTCGGCGCGGACCAGCCCGTTCTGCCGCCGGACCGTCTCGGAGCGCATGCGCCACGCCAGCCCCGTGAAGTACAAGGTGTTGTCGCCGTACATGCGGCACAGATTGGCGATGTAGGGGTGCACAGCGAGCCGGAACCAGTCGCTCGCGCGGCTTGACGGCGTGTAGCGAAGCGCGATGGTGGGAAAATCGACCGCGTCTCCCTCCGGGTAGCTGCTGCCGTTACCACCACCACCGCCCTCGTGGTGGCTTGGCTTCCGCATCACACGCGCGAGCTGCCCTGGGGAGGGCACCGTGTACAGGTCCAGCAGCCGCGGCGCTCCGCTGTAGGCGCGGCAGGCGGCCACGGCAGCGAAGACGCACGGCTGCAGCGCCTGCTCCGACCGGAAGTCGAGCAGCATGTCCGCCGTCCTGCCCTCGGCCGCTGTGACGAGCATAGCGAGCCAGCTGCCGTAGCCTTGGCGGCCGCGCACAAGTGCGGTGAGGCACGCCCACGGGATGATGACATCAAACTGCAGTGAAGGGCCCACCGTTACTGCAGCTGTCTCCTTACGTTCTGACTCCTCCGTTTCTTTCGTTGCCTTGCTCGAGCGCTTCGTGGTGCTGCTGCGACCTGCTGCTGTCGCCGTGTGAGCGGCAAGCCGCTTTCGCAGCTGTTCCTCGCTCGTGTTCAGGAGGAGTGCGATCCCTTGGGTGCCGATCAGGAAGAGACACGTTTCGCCGTACGAGGCTGTCTTGACTTTTAGTTGATTCAAGTACTTGGCATCATTGGCGCCACCGCCACCACTACTACCACCGCTGGGCTCCCACTTGCTCAAATAGTTAATTTCCTTCTGGCTCCACCGACGGCACTCGATGCTCAGCAGCACGTTGCCGAGGCCGGGCCCCACGCGCACCTTGTAGGTCTGCATCAAAGAAGCGAACTGGAGCTGGTCCCAGGCGAGAAAAGACCGCTCCGCATCTTGCAGCACCCGCGCCACGTCGTTGAACTCCAACAAGACCTCCTCGACGTAGCGTGCATCACCTGTGTTGGCTTCCTCCCCAGGCGGCAATGCTGCCCCATCCTCGGTGGCCGCCCCAGCATCCTTGCCATCCACCGAAATCAGCTTCAGCTTGTCTGATTTGGTGTTACCCTTGTTGAACCGCGCCAGGTACTTGGTGGCCTCCTTCCGCACTGTGCTCCAGCGCACCCCCTTCTTCTTCCCGCTCGCGCCGCTGTCACTCGAGAGCCCGCCGCCCGCACTGACACTACCAGCAGCACCACCGCTGGCTCCCGCGATGTCCGTCGTCGGAATGAACGAGTCGTTGCCGAGCGAGGTGACGCCCCGCACGAGGAGAGACTCACGCACCTCCAGCAGCGACGCGTTGCGGCTCGCGGCGCCGATGCGCTTGTGCAGGTCGAGCAGCGCCGCCCGCGCGAGGGGCTCGACCGCCACCTCTCTGTGGGTCTCCCGCAGTACCCAGCGAGGCAGGAGGGTTACCAGCTGCTCCAGCGCCGGCACGCTCTCAATGTAGAAGAGCTGCGAGGTGCAGCGGCTGAGCGGGCCCACTGTAGCAGCAGTGGCAGCAGCGTTGCTGGTGGCGGTGTCTGGATTGCTTACACGCACCGGGCGCTCGCCGCGGAGGTGCAGGTTGCTTTTGAAGAGGAGGTGGCGCTCGGCCATGTCCACGTAAACACCCAACAGTGTGTCCAGCGGCAGACGGGTGCGCACGGCGGAGCAGTCCCTGCTGGCGGTGTAGATGGCGCTGTTGGTCACAAACAAGGGGAGCACCATCATCGTGGCGCCCTCCTCGTTCGTGCTCAGCGGCGTCGGAGCTGTCGCGAAGAAATAGCACGTCGCTTGACAGGACCACACCACCTGCACATCAGCGCAGCCGTACAGGAGCGGCAGCAGCCCGCCCCGCGTGGCGATCTGCATCTGGTCGCTCGCAGGCGGGTCGGCGAGCAGCGGCAGGAAGGCGTCTTCGACACTGCGCCGCAGCGTCGTGCGGATTTCCTGCCCGGCAGCGGTGCTCAACAGGAGAAATGGACGGTGCAGCACGCGGCGGTGGTAGCGATGGTAGATGCTGAAGAGATGGGCCGTTAGCTCTCGCTTCAGCTCCGCGGGCGTGCGGCTCCCCAGCGGCGACTCGTGCGGGACGAAGCGGAACAGCACGTCGTGGAAGTGCGGCACGAGCAGCGCCAGCAACGTCTCTTCCGACGCGCTCTCCCGCACGCCAATGACGTGCTCCGTGGCGAAGCAGCGGAGGTCGATGCCTTTGGAGGAGGTCAGCTTCTTCTTTTTTTTCTTGGAGAAGATGTACACGTAGCGTTTCGTGATGATGAGCACTCGCGGCTTAAAGTGCTCTTTGCGGTTGACCTTCTCCACCAGGCGTGAGTAGACCACATCAAGTATACCGTCGCCCTTCTTAAAATGCCCCGCGAGCGCAGCCACACGCTGTGGGGCGTGCGAGTGCGGCTGTGCCGCAATCGTCAGCAACCGCTGCTGCTGGTCCGACAAAGGCATCGCGCTCTCGTCGCCGTCTTCTCCTTCGTCGTCCTCATCGTCTTCAGCATAGGAGAGGTGGCGCAAGTGCAGGGAAGGGTCTTCCGTGACAGCCCGCCGCATCCGAGTCATTTTCTCGCCCTCCTCCTCCTCTTCACCGTCGCTGGCACTGCCGCCTTCCGAGCTGCTGCTGTTGCTCCTACTGCTGATCGAGCTACTGCTGTCGCTGGGGGTGCCGCCGCTGGCGCTGGTGCTGCTGACTGGAGGCACGCTGCCAATGGAATAGCTGGAGACGGAGGGTCCTGGTGGTAGCTGTGCTGGCCCTAGCGGTCCTGTTCCTTCGTCGGCCTTTCGCTGCACGCTGGCCGACATGGCCACTGGTGTAGCTGCTTCGGGAGGCTTCTCGGGTTTTACGCTGTCGCTTCTCCGCAGATGCGCCGGCGTCTCTTCGCTCGCGGTAAGTGGTGGCGGTGGCGGGGACGACGCGGCGGACACGGTCTCTGGTGTTGCTGCCGGTACCGGTGTTACACTTAGCTGCGATTGTGGCTGTGGCTGTGGTGGTGGTTGTGGCGGTGGCGTTGCGATGGGCGGCTGCTCTTGCTGTACAGGGGGCGGCGGCGGAAGCGCTGGAACAACCGGGGCGGGTGGTGGCGTCGGCGGCTGGTGGATCCACTTGTGGAAGAAGTTTGCCCATAGTTGCATCATCTGCCCTTCTTCTGCACAAAATAAAATGGTGCGCGCGGAGGTGGCTATCATCCAGGCAAACTCCGCGAACTCTTTTGGCGCCTTGGCCTTGATCACACTCTCCTTGGAGACCAGTGCGACACGTCGGATCTGACTCAGCGGGATCGTCTTGTCCTTTTTGTTCTTTTCCTTTCCATAATTAAATGCACCATCCGATATAAATAGAAAACGTCGTTTCCATTTGAAGGCACCAAAGCCTCGAAAGAAGGAGTGCTTCTTCGCGTGGCCACCTTCCTCTCCGGAAGGCGTCTCGGTAGATCTTGGCTTCCACATCCACGCTGGAGGCGGCAGCGGAATGGGTACCCTGCCTTCTACAAGCGTTGGATCTGGACCACTGCTAGTACTCGCCATTTTTTCTAAACCAACAAATAAAGAGATAAACAAACAAACAAACAAATATAAGTGTATGAATAAATGATATATGGTGTATATGCGCTATTTTTTTTTTCCCCCTTTCAATTCGTTACTACAGCAGAACGTTTCGTATTGATAATCATTAAGTTTCTTAATCTATAAAAGACGGCAACGGTTGTGGGGTAATGCCGAAGAAAAGAGAACGAGAAAAAAAAAAAGAAGCTGCATAAATAAGTGACACATACATGAACATGCTCCAAACAGTTTTCGTTGCATAACTTCATTCTACGTTTGCTTGAATTCAAAAAATGGTACTACTTCAAAAGTTTTTTTTTTTTCTAATTTCGTATAAACAGTGTAATTTGGTGTAGTGAAGTATTTACATGTACAGCTAGTTATATATATGTGGTTGCGTTATTTTTTTTTTTTTTTTAACGCGCAGAGAAACCACTTACCGCATGGTGAGGGACGGCGAGATGCCGCCGCGGGTAGAGGCGAGCAGCTTCTGCTGAGACTGCATCGAGCCGCTCGTGTCAAAGAACTGCATGCAGAAGACACAGATCTCCTGCTTCTCGTACAGCTGCGACGGCGGCGGCATGTGACCACCGCGGCGCACATCCAGGCCCCACCGCTGGCGGAGCTCTAAGATGGACTTCTGCGTGATGGCGCCAGGGAGGGAGTTCACGTAGAAGGTTTGCATGCAGAGGGCACACTTCTTCCGCTTCTGCAGCCCTTGGCGCACACGCATGTCCAGCTCCTCGGACGAGTATTTGGTTTGATTCTTCTGAGACATGGCCAGTGAAAAGTGTAATTATAATAGCAGTAACGCGACAGATACTGGTATGTATTTATATATATATATGTGTGCTCTTTTAAGTAGTTAACAAAACAGATGAACAGAAAGAGAAAGATGGGAAAAGAGCAATAGATTCACATTGATAATATGCAATGCTAAGTAGCAAAAAATAAGCAATACACAAATGCCCATGTAAAACGATTGTAAACAATGAAATCAAATCAATAAAAATAATATAATTATAGTAGTAACAGAAAAAATGATAAAGCTACTTGCTCTATGGATGATTCACAAACGTAAAAGTCTAAATGAATAAAAAGTATGCATGCATGGATGTGTTTGTATAGATGTGTGTAAATGTATGTTTAAGTAGGTTTTTTTTTTTTTTTTTTTTTACCTAAGCAAAAAAAATCAAGCAACTTCTGCTGTTACTTCTGTAGGAATGTGTGCATCGGAAGAGAAGGGACTCGCCTTTTCCTCCTCTCCTTCCCTTTCCTGCTTATCGTTTCTATGTTTTTTCTTCTTGTGCTTCTTATCTTTTTTCTTCTTTTTCTTTCGATCCTTGTCATCGGAGTGATGCTTCTTGCTCTTCTTTCGGTGTTCTCGGCGCAATTGCTTGCGATCTATTTTTTCAGCAAAGTCGACAATTTCGTCAATCTGGTTGACGTCTAATTCTGCCCCAAACGGACGATCCTCTCTATCCGCCTCGTCGCCCTGTTTGCTCTCTTTGTGGTGGCGGGCGTAGGCGGCGATGGCTTCGTCGTCGTCTTGTCCTTCACCGTGGTGCCGCCCGCGCTTGCGTCGGGAGCGCCGCTCCTTCTTTTCTTCCTTCTTGCGGCGCTTCTCTTCTTTTTTGCGCGCGCGCTTTTCGGCAGCAGCGGTGGTGGCATCATCGCCTTCATGATCAAAGGTATCGTCGTCCAGCAAGGCCACTGCCGCATCTGCTTCGTCTGCTGCCGCGGCGCCCCTTTTCCTCCGCTCCTTCTTTTTGCGCTTGCGAGCCCCGCCTTCCATTGCGAGGATGTCAGCGGCGGCAGCAGCATCGACGGCGGTGCCGCCCGCCTCTTCTTCCTCTCCGACCATCACACCGTCGTCGTCGTCGTTGAGTGGAATGGTCGTGCGATCGGTTAGCTGGCCGCGCTCTTCGAGGATGGAGTAGTCGGTCGTGCCGAGGTGGAACAGCGCGCGCGTGCAGCGGAGCGCCACCTCGAAGCCGACGCACGACTGTGCCCCGCTCAAGAAGTGCTGCTCCTGCTCATTCCGCAGCGGCGCCTCGCGGGCCTCGCGCGCGATGGCGTACGGCGGGTTGAAGAACTGAAAGACGATGTTGTCACAGACGGCGTAGAGTGGCTCGTGCGACTTGTGGCCGTACACTAAGATGTCGCGCATCACCATCAGGTAGTCCATGTTGAAGAAGATGGAGCCGCACCCGCTGCGCACGATGCGGTCCATTAGGAAGGTGAGGCCGTGATTGACGTCTGCGTCGTTGAGGCGCCACTGCTGCAGCGTGGCGTGCAGCAGCGCCGAGTTCTTGGGCGTCGCGAGGCGGAAGAGGTAGCTGCCGACCGACACCTCGCGCTCGGAGCTGATGGAGGAGAGGACGGTGTGGCCGCCAGAGGAGAGGGAAGTCTCGGACTGTGCCGGCGCCTCGGAGGGCTCGCGGCTGCGGCTGCGACTGCTGCTACTGGGGCGCGGCCGGCTGATCTCTTCCTCTACGGTCAGCTGCAGTTCGTCGCCGTCGCCGACGAGAGGCGCAGCGTCTGCGGGGTCTGTCTCCTCCTGACCCTCCTTCTCTTGCTGGTCGTCTTCTGCATCCACAGTGGCCTTCTTCTTTCGGTGCCGGCGCGGGGTAAGCTCACTGTCGTCGATCATGTCCTGTATACTTTCCAGAATCTCGTCGTTCATCTCCTCCAGCTGCGCCGAGTCCACACTGTCCTTGTCGTCCTCCTCCCCATCATCTTCCGCCTCGTCCATGGTACCAGCATTTCTGGTGCGCTTGGGGCGCTTCGGGAGCAGGAGGGAGCCCTTGTAGCTACACTTCTCCATGAGCTGAAAGGCGGCGAACGTGAAGAGCGTGATGGCCTGCGCCCGCGTGATGGCCACGCGCCGCTGCGAGTACTCGGAGAGTAGATCAAACACCACCTTGATGTTCTCTTCCTTGTAGAGGATGGAGGAGGCGAGCGCGTGGGCGGCCACCTCCACGGAGGGGTCGTTGATGATTTCACCTTCGAGAAGCAGATTCAGCACGAGCAGAATTTCGGCCAAATACATCACGACGCTCTTCACATCGAGACGCTTGCGCAGATCCCTGCACTTCAGAAAGCAGCGCAGGATGGAGAAGCCGTAGTCTAAGTGGTCAAGGGT
Source organism: Strigomonas galati (assembly GCA_000482125.1). Lineage (NCBI taxonomy): Eukaryota > Euglenozoa > Kinetoplastea > Trypanosomatida > Trypanosomatidae > Strigomonas > Strigomonas galati. Next base: position 18,357 of record AUXN01000120.1, read on the forward strand.
GATGACGGAGGAAATGCTCTGCCACTGCTGCTGAAAGGACGCCACGGACAGGGGCACGCCGTCCTCCTTCATCAGCTGCGCCGTTTCGCGGATGTAGCGCAGGAGGGAGCCGCAAATGCTCATGTAGTGCAGCACGTGTGACAGCGAGGTGTACATGTCCGCGTCAATCGGCGACGTGATCTCTAGCACCTCTCCCGTTTTGCGGCTGCCCGCAGCAGCCTCTTGATACTCTTTCGTGGCGGAAACCACGTCGTTGATGGACGCCTGAAGGCGCGACCACACCATGGTGCTCAAGGGCTCGAAGCCAAAACAGAGAAAGGACTGACTTTGCTGGGAGAGCAAAATCTTGGTTGGAAAAGGGAGGTTGCAGCGCGAGGTGTTGTCCTCGAACATGCCCTTGACAAAACGGCCGCGCTTGCGCATGTCCATGTCCTTCACAAGCTCGAGCGGGTCCTTCCGACGCGTCCCGTACAGGGCCGAGACGGTGCCAACCGACCTGCTGCCGACCGTTGTACTGCCAGCGTGGTTGCTGTCCGTGCGGACGAGGAGGCCGTTGGAGTGGAAGGCGCCCTGCTTGCTCTTGGCAATGTAGCGCCAGTTTTCAGACTCGCGCTTGCAGTCGCGAAGATGCTGTGCGTGTTGCAGGACGGACAAGAGCGCTTCTGGGGAGTTCGGGTTCGCACATTGGCTTTGGAAGCCGATAAACGCGAGCTCAGACGCGGACACACTTTGCAAGACTGCCGAGATGGCCGAAATGACAAGAACATTCCATTTCCAGATCTGCAAATCACTCTCAATCAAGTCCTGCATCTTCTTCTCGTACATGTTCTCCTCTATGAAAAGTGGGTCACTGTCTTCAGCAGCAACAGAAGTCGTAGTGTTGCCTTGGGTGTTCACTATTAGGTTGTTATCGTCATCTTCCACGTCACTTCCAGTAAGACAAATATGTGCCTCTCCTTCCGGCTTTGCTTCGTTTTCAGTGCTGGCCTCCTTTTCTGGAGAATGCACCTGCTGGCTAACAGCGCCTTGATGAGCTTCCTGCGCTGTATTTTGTGCTTCCACTCTAGAATAGTTTTGGTTGACAATGACGAGCAGCAACTCAATTCCGTGATTCCGACAAAAAGCCCCGATAATATTTTCAATTTCGTGCGCAGGCCCATCAAGCAAGCGGGCAATGACGGTCAAAATGATTTCAAGAAGAATCACGTCTTCTCTTTTGGCGGCACCGGCACTACGCTTTTCAGCAATCGGAGCAGCGCACTGCACTAAAAAGGCAAAAAGTTCATCATTACCGCACCTCGCCTTTATGCGAAGAAGATGATCGTGCTGGAGGGTTTCATTCGAGGAGAAGCGTGGAACAGGCTGCAAGAGGGCAATCAGCAGCTTGAGCAGTTGAGGAAGGAGTGTGTCGCTAAAGCGCATCCCGTGAGCAAAGAGAAGCGGGATCACAAGTCGCTCGGCCACCTTGAGGTCCGAGATGAAGATAAATTCATCCCTACTGGTGTTATTGTTTTCCGCTACAGCTGGCGCCATCTCGTTTTCTTCCATACCCTCCATTTCATCATCCGCACTGATATCCTCGTCCACTTCTTCTTGCCTCAGTGTTTCAACGATTTGGGTAACACGACTGTGCTCGCGTAAAAGGCGGTTGCGAATTAGCTTGGCCGCATTACATAATTCCTCGATTTTGGATTTGCTAGGGATGTGATCTAGAGAAACATTTAAAGAGCCCACAGCCATCAACAGCTGCTTCTTGACGATCGCGGACGACATTTATTGATAAGAAAGAAAGAAAAATCTATGTGAGAAGGAAAATAATAATAATAATAATAATAATAATGCTAACATATTTACAGTGAAGATAAAAAAGTAAAAAAAAAGGAAAGGAGAGACAGTATTAAAAATAGTAAAGTAACGGAGGCTCATGAATAAAACATCATAAAACACAGTAGGGCCAGTTGACATTAAATGTATTTACACAGTAAATGGTAAATATTGTTTTTTTTTTTTAAATGCAAGTGGGAATACACAGGCAAAGCACTATAATAGTATGTATATATATATAATTATTTTTGAACACTG